>ML257751.1:0-90992 GCA_005239495.1 Nicotiana undulata | reverse complement strand
CAAATGCGAACCGCATTTCAATCGCATCTCCATCTGATGCCTGAAGCCACACTGCAAATGCGACGCATGAATGCGATCGCATATCACCAATGCGGGCCGCATCTCTCAAATGCGATGAATCTCTGGGACCTAGGGTTTTGATATACGATGAAGAAAATAAAGATGTGAATCGCATCCGTGTTATGCGATCGCATATCAGCCCGACAGGGGTGTTTTTGTCTGTTTTTCACCCGAATTTCCTGCCCACTATAAAAGGATTTATCTTAGCATCTCTTGAAGGAGGAGGGATAGATAGAAAAAAATAATATCTTTGGACATTTCTTCAGCCTTGTAAATATATTTTGAGTAGAGAAGAACAAGTATTGATTTGTGGGTTTGCACACACACTGTGGATTTGTAGATTTCGACATTGTGGTGAAGTTTTCTTTATCCATTTGTGTTTATTTCTTCATTTCCTTGCTTTGTATTGTATATCTAAGTGTGTAGTATTTTTCCAACACTTGAATATGGTTTATGGGAATATTCATGTTTAAAGTGTGGATTAAATACCTTGTTGTGCTTATGTATTGAATGATTTTCATATATTTGTGAAGTGGGTGTTTGTTATTTTAATTATTCTTGTTCTTTAATGTTTCCAAAGGGATTAGCTAACCCTAGGACTCGCCCATTAACTCCGAATTAGTTTTGGAAAAGATTATTTGGGGTTGGGAAAGATTAATTAACAAGAACTTGAGGATTTAACCCTCATTTTATAGATTCTACCTAGGGATAGGATTGAACTACTTGTAGCCAAACTCGGAAGTGCTTAATCTCCTAATTGGGTTAGGGATAATTCAATTAGGAAGTCTTGTTAGTCTTTGGGAAAAGCTAATTAAGAAATGTTATCCGTGGCTAATTAACATTACCCGCTCATATTTGTAAAATCGTGAAATACATTGGATCGTTACTCGAGTGTAATACCCGAAGCATCGATACTTTTTGCCATCGATCATTTTAATTGCTTTCTAGGTTAGTTTATATTTTCTCATTTAGTTATAAAACAATTTTCTACACCAAAATCGTATTTGTTTGGCATTGTGCGATAAGTGATAATTCTCTAGCATTCCTAAACGCCCTCATATTGTTCTCTATGGGATTCGACCCCAACCTTGTTGGGTTACTATATTTGACAACGATCGTTTACATTCTTTTAAGGTGTAAATTGAGCGTATCAGGCATCCTGGACTAACTCAGAACCAACAATCTAGCCTCTCCCGGCTCAAACCATCCGATTGGAGATCGACACTGCCTACCATACAACGCCTCATACGGAGTGATCTGAATGCTCGACTGATAGTTGTTGTTGTAGGAAAACTCAGCTAAAGGCAAGAAATTGTCCCATGAACAAAATCAATGACACAAGCCCGCAACATATCTTCCAAAATCTGAATAGTACGCTCGGACTGTCCGTCCGTCTGAGGATGAAATGCTGTGCTCAAATCAATCTGTGTGCCCAACTCTCGCTGAAATACTCTCCAGAAATGGGAGGTAAACTGAGTACCTCGGTCTGATATAATGGATATGGGCACACCATGCAATCTAATAATCTTTCTCATATAAATCTTTGCCAACTTCTCTGCTAAATACGAAACTGATACCGGGATAAAGTGCGCTAACTTGGTCATCCTATCCACAAAGACCCATACTGCGTCAAACATCCGCTGAGACCGTGGGAGTCCAACTACAAAGTCCATGGTGATACGCTCCCACTTCCACTCGGGAAGCTGAATCTGCTGCATCAACCCACTGGGTCTCTGGTGCTCATACTTAACCTGCTGACAGTTCAAGCACCGGGCTACATAAGCTACAATATCCTTCTTCATCCTCCGCCACCAATAGTGCTGCCGCAAGTCCTCGTACATCTTCGCGGCGCACGGATGGATGGAATACCGGGAACCATGGGCCTCCGAAGAATCAACTCACGAATTCCATCAATATCAGGCACACAAATACGGCCCTGCATCCTCAGAACTCCCTCAGCATCCACTGAGACCTGCTTGGCACCCCCGTGTCGAACTGTATCTCGAAGAGTACATAGATAACGATCATCATACTGCCTGGCCCGAATACGATCATAAAATGAAGATCGGGCCACGGTATCGTCCAACACACTGCTAGTCTCAGAAACATCCAATCTCACAAATCGGTTGGCTAAAGCCTGAACATCCAACGCAAGAGGTCGCTCCCCGACTGATAAATAAGCTAGACTGCCCATATTGACTGACTTCCGGCTCAAAGCATCGGCCACCACATTGGCCTTCCCCGGATGATAAAGAATGGTAATATCATAATCCTTCCGCAATTCTAACCATCTCCTCTGCCTCATGTTCAATTCCTTCTATCTGAACAGATATTGCAAGCTCGTATGGTCCGTCAACACCTCACATGGCACCCCGTACAAATAGTGCCTCCAAATCTTCAATGCATGAACAATAGCTGCAAGCTCCAAATCATGAACTGGATAGTTCTTCTCATGAATTTTCAACTGACGAGAAGCATAGGCTATAACTTTGCCATCCTGCATTAACACTGCACCAAGCCCAACCCGTGAAGCATCACAATACACGGTATATGGTCCTGAACCTGTGGGCAAAACTAACACTGGTGCCGTGGTCAAGGCTGTCTTGAGCTTCTGAAAGCTCGCCTCACACTCATCAGACCACCTGAACTGAGCATTCTTCTGGGTCAACCTGGTTATCGGGGCTGCGATAGATGAAAAGCCCTCCACAAATCGGCGATAATACCCTGCTAAGACCAAGAAGCTCCGAATCTCTGTAGCTGAAGTGGGCCTGGGCCAACCTCTGACTGCTGAAAGCTTCTTGGGATCCACCTGAATACCCTCTAATGAAACCACTTGGCCTAGAAATGCAACCAAACTCAACCAAAACTCACACTTAGAGAATTTTGCATACAACCGACTGACCCTCAGAGTCTGGAGGACGACTCTAAGGTGTTGCTCATGCTCCTCTCGGCTGCGAGCGTATATCAATATATCATCAATGAAAACAATAACGAACGAGTCAAAATAAGGCATGAACATTCGGCTCATCAACTCCATAAAAGCAGCGGGGGCATTTGTCAATCCAAATGACATCACCAAGAACTCATAATGCCCAAAACGAGTGCGAAAGGTTGTCTTAGGGACATCAGACACCCTAATCCTCAGCTGATGGTAACCTGATCTCAAGTCTATCTTGGAAAACACCGTAGCACCCTGAAGTTGGTCAAATAGATCATCAATCCTCGGCAAGGGATACTTATTCTTAATAGTAACCTTATTCAGCTGCCGGTAGTCAATACACAACCATCTTTCTTCTTAACAAACAACACTAGAGCACCCCAAGGAGAAACACTAGGCCTAATGAAGCCTTTATCCAACAAATCCTGCAACTGCTGCTTTAATTCCTTCAACTCTGGCGGGGCCATACGATACGGCAGAGTAGAAATGGGCTGAGTGCCCGGAGCCAACTCAATGCAAAAATCAATATCACTGTCGGGTGGCATACCCGGCAGGTTAGCAGGGAATACCTTTGGAAACTCAGGAACCACGGGCACAGACTCCATAGAAGGAACCCCGACACTAGAATCACGAACATAGGCCAAATAGGCCAGACAACCCTTCTCGACCATGCACCGAGCCTTCATATAAGAAATAACTCTACCGGAAGAATGACTAGGAGTCCCTCTCCACTCCAAACGAGGTACTCCTAGCAAGGCTAAGGTCTTTGTTTTGGCATGACAGTCCAGAATAGCATGGTAGGGAGATAGCCAATCCATCCCTAATATAACATCAAAGTCAACCATGTCAAGAAGCAAAAGATCAACCTGAGTCTCCAGACCACCAATAACTACTAAGCAAGAATGGTAGACTCGATCTACAACTATAGAATCACCCACCGGTGCAGACACATGCACAGCAGTACTCAAGGAGTCACGGGGCATACTCAAATAAGGGGCAAAATATGAAGACACATGGGAGAATGTAGAACCCAGATCAAATAACACCGAAGCATCTCGGCTATAAACTGAAACAATACTTGTAATAACACCATCAGAAGCCTCAGCATCAGGCCTGATAGGAAAAGCATAGCACCGGGGCTGAGCCCCTCCAATCTGTACATCTCTGGGTCTACCTGCTATGGGCTGACCTCTACCTCTCATGGCCTGCCCTCCACCTCTATGAGTCTGACTTCCACCCCTAGCACCACGACCTCCACCCCTAGCTAGCTGAGGGGGTGGGGGTGCACCTGCTGCGGGGACCATGGCACGAGAACCCTGATACTGAGAACTACCAGAAGCCCTGGGGCAATACCTTGCAATGTGCCCCGAAACACCACAAGAATAACAAGGACTCTGTTGTGGCTGCTAACTCTGGAACTGACCCTTTTGGCCCGAATAACCACCCTGAAAACTCTGAAGTGGCGGTGCACTGGTAGGTGCTGATGGTGCACTAATATGAGCTGGCGGTGCACTGTGAGATACCTGAAGTGCCGACTGATAGGGTCTAGGAGGATGACCTCTGCCGAAAGAATCTCTGCCTCCAGATGAGGCTCCACTAAATCGACCGAAATAACGGGGCCTCTTGTCATCCCCCTGACCACCACCCTGTGACAAAATCATCTCAATTCTCCTGGCCACATTGGCCGCATCTTGGAATGAAATATCAATACCTGACTCTCGGGCCATCTGAGTCTGATGGGCTGAGCTAAACCCTCAATAAATCTCCTCACCCTCTCACGATCAGCGGGGAGTATCATAATAGCATGCCTGGCTAGAGTGATGAACCTGGTCTCGTACTGAGTGGCAGACATAGAGCCCTGCTGGAGACGCTCAAACTGTCTCCGAAGATCCTCTCGCTGAGTAACTGGAAGGAACTTCCCCAAGAATAACTTGGAGAATTGAGCCCAAGTCAAAGGTGCAGACCCAGCTGGCCTGGTCAAGCAATAGTCCCTCCACCAAGTCTTGGAAGAACCCGAAAGACGAAAAGTAGCAAAATCAACTCCATTGGACTCTACTATGCCTATGTTCCGAAGAACGTCATGACAGCTGTCCAAATAATCCTGGGGATACTCTGATGGTGCACCAGTAAATGTAGCAGAGAACAGCTTGGTGAGCCGATCTAGTCTCCATAGAGCGTCCGCTGACATAGCTGCTCCCTCAACTGCCGGTGTTGCAATACCCGGCTGAGCTACTCCAGCTGTCTGAGGTGCCGGAGTCTGAAACTGATGAGCAAACTCCTCGGGTGTGTGAGTAGTAGGAGTTTGGGCCCATCCCCCAGCCTGAGAACCAGCTGGTGCAGTAGGAAGAAGACTGGCCTGAGCCACACTCTTCATAAGTCCCACCAAGCGGACTTGAGCGTCCTGAAGCACTAGGGTGGCAATGAACCCCTCCGGGACCTGAGCTGGTCCGACTGGAATCGTCTGTGCAGGAACCTCACCGGCATAGTCTACCTGTGGGTCCTCCACTGGAGCTGCTGCTCTAGCTCTACCTCGGCCTCTAGCACGGCCTCGGCCCCTCGTAGGAGCTGCAATAGGAGGATCAGGCTGTTGATCAGTCGATGAGGAAGCACGCGTTCTCGCCATCTGCGAGAGAGTAGAATAGAGACTCAATTAGTATTCAGAATTCAAATGGCACGACATAGAAGAATAAATGTGAAGAAATTCCTAACTTTGCAGCCTCTGGGGGATAAGTACAGACGTCTCCGTACCAATCCCTCAGACTCTACCAAGTTTGTCCGTGAGTTTTGAGACCTAAGTAATCTAGTGCTCTGATACCAACTTGTCACGACCCGAACTCCCACCTTCAGGCCGTGATGGCGCCTAACGTTGCACCCGCTAGACAAGCCAATGTGTTTACGGAATTGATTTATTAGCAAGTGAAAGTAATAAACACTTACAAGATAATTGTGATAAAATGCGGAAGCTTAACAAAATCTAAATCACAATAGCCATTAACGAAGAAATCCCTTTAAGTACCAAAACCCAGAAATGGAGTCACAACCTCACGGACCAGTCTAAGATTTAGCTAAAGACAACAGTTTGAAATAAAATAATACATCTGTCTGGAAAATACATAGATGACAGAATGAAAAATAGAAAGTGAAGGTGAGATCCACGAACGCCTGCGGAACTACCTCGGTGCCGTCTGAAATGGACTGGAGGATACTCCCTCTAACGATGTCCACCGGGTTCGTTCGCGTAATTTGCACAACATAAAGAAGTACAGGTGTAGCATCGGTACAACCGACCCCATGTACTAAGTAAGTGTCGAGCCTAACCTCGGCGACGTAGTGACGAGGCTAGACACGACAACAACAATTTACATGTACAGTTCTATAATATCTACCAAAGAAAAGGGGCAAGAAATAAGCAGTTAAGCATGGTAATACGGGGACAAGTAATGGGGTAACAAGTGAGAAGAGACTATGAATAGCTGAACAAACAATAATGCAAAAGAACCAAGTCACCAGGACATAATAACTTAAACAAGAATGTACACGGCATCTCCCTTCATACTTTTACTTTCATCCTCACAATGCAAAGCGTAAATGAAAGCAATATAAATAATGGCACGGCATCACCCTTCGTGCTTTTACTCTCTTCCTCACCATGCAATGTATAGATAAAAGCAATGTAAAACATGGCACGGCATCACCCTTCGTGCTTTTACTCTCTTCCTCACCATGCAATGAATGAGATGACTACATGGCATCACCCTTCGTTCTTTACACTCTTCCTCACCAAAATCAACAACAAATGACAATTCGGCAAGGAATTTAACAACATGAAATACAATTCAAAACCACCCAGCAAGGGGAAAACATCAACCAATATAATAACAATGCCCGGCAAGGGACCCAACTATAACCAGTCTCTTACAAGTATATAACGTAACGAATTGAGTCCTCGACTGAAATATCATATCACAAGTACATAACGGATAATCTCAGAAATTCAATAATTTTCCAAAGGAAGCTACTTCAAAACACAATAAACATCGGAATAATAACAGGTAATTCACCAAATTAGACTCACGGGCATGCTTGACAAACAATTGATAGGTACTCGTCACCTCACCTATACATTGAACATGATAATACAAGTAGCACATATGACTCAACACTTATTCCCTCACTAAAGTTAGGCCAAACACTTACCTTGGCTCCAAAAATGCAAATCAAGCCTCTAGCACTGCCTTCCCTCTCGAATCCAACTCCGAAACGATAGTATCTAAGCATAATCGACTCAATAATATTAATAATGACTCAATAATTCAATCCCAAAGTCTAATTATACATTTCCCATCATTCTTCCAAAAATACCAAAATTCGACCCCGGGCCTGCTTGGTTCAAACTCGAGGTTCGAACCAAAACCCGATCACCCATTTCCCCACGAGGCCGAATATACAATTTATTTTAAAATCCGACCCCAAAATGAGGTTGAATTCCCAAAAATTCCATAAACCCTAACTCTACCCGAAACCCCTAATTTTTACCATGATTTCATGATCTTTAGACATAGACTCTAGTAATAGATGATGAAAATAGAAGGAAAATGGAGTTAGAACTGTTTACCTATGGAGCTATGGTAATGGAGGTCTTCAAAAATGGCTAAAGGTGGTGTGGAGAAGAAGAGGATAGTGGAAAATGTGAAAAATCCGTAATGGGATATTCTGTTTTTAATAAAAATACCTGGGCGAAATTTACCTTGTGCGTTCGCAGCATATGCACCGCATTCGCACAGGGTTCCCTAAAATACCCTCCGCGATCGCGGGACCCCAGCCGCATTCGCACAAGCTTAATACCCCCCAGCCCCCCTGACTTTCCTAACCCTGTGCGTTCGCGACCACCCTGGTGCGTTCGCATAGGAGACCCTGCCCTCTCTCCGCGATCGCGACCTGCATGGTGCGATCGCACTGACCAATTTGATCCCAGACCCCACGATTACTCTGTGCGATCACATGGACTCTAGTGCGTTCGCATAGTGTAACTTTCCAAACACCATAAAACAGCAAATGCACCAGGATTTTCTACCCTTTTTGCACCCCGACACCTACCCGAAACTCACCCGAACCCTCGGGGCTCAAAACCAATTATACACACGACTTTCAAATCATCCTACGGATTTATTCAAGTAATTAAACCACCGAAATAACATCAAAAACAACGAATTAAACTCAAAAATCTCTATAATTTTCTCAAACTTCATAAAATATCAAATTTTCCATTTTTTATCTGAAACATGTCAAATCAAGTCCGTTTCTCACCAAATTTAATAGGTAACTTGTATAATATATATTGAACCTGCTCCGGGCTCCAGAACCATAATATGGGCATGGTAACACGGTTTTCACATCAAAATTCGTTTTCACAAGTCTTTATTATTTTCAGAAAATAATTTTCTTTAAAAATTTATTTCTCGAACTTGGGACCTCGGAATTCGATTCCGGCATATGCCCAAGTCCCATATTTTCCTACGGAACCGTCAAATCACGGGTCCGGGTCCGTTTACCAAAAATGTTGACCAAAGTCAACTTTATTCAATTAATTATCATAAATTCAACTGTATAACACATTTCCACATAAAGGCTTCCCGGCTATGTGGTCGGGTTGCGCACGCACATCGAGGTGAGATTAACGGAGGCTTTCGGGGCCTCGAAACATAGTTTTAGCCAAATTTATACAGGATGACCTTTTAGGTCATGAGACGGCTGAGCCGCTGTCCATGCCAAAATTCCGCTGCAGCGTTGTCCTCGCCGTTCCATCGTTCAAATATCCTGGGAGCTGATTCCTAAGATCAAAGACTTCGCAACTTGGGATATTCACAATAGCGCGGTCAACGGTATTATTCCGCTGCCGCACTTTCGGGAACCGCTACGGCACTGTAGAATTCTGCTGGTGGCAGAATGGAGATTCAGAAAGTGCCCAGGTCCAGAAACGCTGCAGTTGTTATTATTCCGCTGCAGAGAAAGCCAATCCGCTGGAGAACATAGAATTCCGCTGGGAGCAAAATCCCCGTATGGGCAATTTTGTCCAGTATTTCCAGCTTTGTATAAATATGACTTTTTCTCATTTTTAGGGTATCAGACGATAGAGTGAGCTCGTGAATAGTGCTTTTATTCCGTTTTGAGTAATTTTAGCTTAGATTCTACCATACTTCTTAGATTTTCTTCTTGTAATCAACATTTATGGGTTTAATTTCATCATCTATCTTAGTTTCTTGCATGAAATGAGTAGTTATACCCTCAAGCTAGGGTTGTGACCCAACCCTAGTGTGGGTAACTAATGGGTCTTCTATTTTAGGTTGAATTTATGATTGGGTGTATGACTTTTAGTCTATTTCATGCTTCATTGACTGAATTAGTAGTTGCAAACACTAATTTATGCCTTTTTGACTAGGGTTATTCTTGAGAGAGATGACCCAAGTCTTGGTAAATAGGCTAACAAGGTATTGGGGTGAACTAAAGAGATTGATAGCCCCAATAAAAGGGTAGAAACTAGAGATAGTGATACCCGACTTGAGCCATTTTATTTGATTTGTTGAAACACCCAATTGGGCTTGAGAAAGCCAATTCGGTAAAAGTCACCCAAATTACCGAGAGGTATTGGGTGAGTAATTTAGTATGAAGTTATGTCATTTGCCCATAATTCACAAGCTTATCCTAGATTTTAGACCCCATTAGTCACGCGCCTAGGAGTAAGTTGCAACCCTAGTGCCTTTAATCATTTATTAAAAATCTACAAAAATATTGTAGTTAATTAGATAATATTACTTTTTAGACTCAACCTTAGTATAGATACAAAACCAATTTATGTTGAGAAGAGCAATTAAGAACATGAAACACCACTAAATCAAGTAGAAACTCGACTCTCATTGCATAACTCCCTGTGGATATCGATCCTGACCCTGTCGGGTAAAAGCTGCTTCAACCCTGCCTTGCTACTTAATAGTGGTATAGGTGGGCCTCGATCAGCTAGCTCAGTCAATATTTGTTGGACTTAAATAATTAATTCAATTATATTAACCCATAATATTTATTTGGACTAAATTAATTTGAACTCAAAATATAGTTCAAATTATTTTATTGAATTTAAATTCAACAAAATTTAAAGGCCTACAAATGCCCCTACATTAAGACTTGTCGAAGTATTAAAACTTTTTAAAGATTAGACTTGAAGTATTAAGAGAGCATTGAATTTGGAGTTCGAATCAAATCAAAATTGTCCCTGCAAGTTATTTCTTGAGACTTTTGATATCAGATCATATTCATATAGAAAGAATACCAAAACTATGTAAGCATATAATTCTTGGCACTTGAATCAATATTGCCAAAGATTCCCTCCACGTATGACTAGAAACAAATGCACCTAGTCTTAGTAATCTTGCCAAAGAATTAAGTAGAACTTAAAACCTAGACTTGTACTAGAAAACTTTTCAAGACAGTAGTGGACAATTATGTAAGACAGCTTTCACGAGACATGTGAGTTTGTATTTTACTCGAAGACAAATTGCTTCAGCTGATGTTTACTTGATCATAGAAGCATTAAATCACCACCTTTACCATTGTCCACATCGCCACTACATTTTCAACGTTGTATTTCAAAATTGTATATAAAGTTATAAACCCATATGCGGCATCTTCAATCTTGTCCAAGTCTATCGTTGATAGGTAAAAACATTATCGCCTTTTTCTGCATTTTTTTTGTGTACCTATTTTTTTGTAGGCCAAGTCACAGATAAATTCTTGTTACATGATCCATACATGAAGAAGGTGATCATAAGGTGTGATGGGATGAGTACTCATTCTTGCCCGAATATCGAGTGGCTCTACTATCGGAGAGATTACCCTTAATGTGCCATGATTATTGGAGAGATTACTTTCAATGTGGCCCGCATATCGGAGACATTACTCCCAATGTGCCCCGACTATCGGAGATATTACTCTCAATGTGTCCCGACTATCGGAGAGATTACTCTCAATGTGTCCCGACTATTGGAGAGATTACTCTCAAGAGACTTACATGTCTACCTTAAGATTGGAAAATATAGTTTCCTTTTAAGGAAAAACCTACGAAGAGGCCAACTTAAGGTGCAAAGGGACTCATATGTCCACCTTAAGATTGGAAAGTTATAGTTTTCTTTTAAGGATAAACCCACGAAGAGGCCAGCTTAAGGTGCAAAGGGACTCATATGTCCACCTTAAGATTGGAAAGTTATAGTTTTCTTTTAAGGATAAACCCACGAAGAGGCCAGCTTAAGGTGCAAAGGGACTCATACGTCCACCTTAAGATTGGAAAATTATAAAGCTTCAACTCGAAGACTTCGTGGACTTGACGATATCGAC
Source organism: Nicotiana undulata (assembly GCA_005239495.1). Classification (NCBI taxonomy): domain Eukaryota; kingdom Viridiplantae; phylum Streptophyta; class Magnoliopsida; order Solanales; family Solanaceae; genus Nicotiana; species Nicotiana undulata. The sequence goes on along the minus strand of ML257751.1, from coordinate 79,609 downwards.
TTGAACACTTGGAAAACATTGAAGATTTGACAACTTTGCAGACTTCAACTTGAGGACCGACAAACTTGAAGATTTGATGGACTTGAAGATTTGGCGGACTTTGACGCTTCAACCTGAAGGCATTGAGGGCTCAAATACTTCCACTTGAAGACCGGCGAGTTTGAGGACCCCAACTTGAAGACTTCAACTTGAAGACTTAGAGGCTTAAGTATTTCAACTTGAATAACGACAGACTTAAAGATTTGGCAAACATGAAGACATAGTGAACCCTCGGATTTTAGCGCAAATACCTGGCATCCTCCTTAAATCGTCCCATTGAATATACCAATTTACCATGGAGGGTTTCCCCCTTCAAATCAAACGGGATCCAAAGTTTGACAGAAGAATGGTATCTCAACTCGATTTTCAAGAGTTGATTGAATGGATTCCACTCCATCGTACTTAATTCGTGCAACGATTGCGGGGTTATGTATCTTTGGAACTTATGCGATTGGACTTAGAATGAAACTCTAAGTTGCCTACGTACCTCGGTGAAGAGGATCAAGTCATACTGTAGTTAAAATGAGTGATTTTTTTATTTATTTTTTATGTCCTAACTTTAGCCTATGCCGCCTCTTTCGAGGTTATCAACCTAGCAGACTTTTTTTTCCTCGGGGGTCGTACACAGTTTAGACTTATGCGGACCAGAAGTCTCCTGTAGTTTATGCTCTTGCGTTAAGGAGCACAGTAACTTGCAGTTTAAGCTCGTATTTTAGGGAGCTTTGCGACTTGAAGATTTTGCTCAAACTTGAAGAGCTTCATGACATGCACTTTAGGCACGTATGTCCAGGAGCGTTGCAACTTAAAGATTTAGCTTACAATTTGAAGTTTCGTTCGAATTTCAAGAGCTTCATTACTTGAAGATTTAGCTCACAGTTGAAAAGCTTTGCAGTTTGAACATTTTGCTCGTATTTGAAGAGCGTTACAACTTGAAAATTTTGCTCAAATTTTAAAAGCCTTACGTCTTAAAGTTTGGCTCAAATTTGAAAAGTTTTGCGACTTGAAGTCTTTGCTCGATTTTGAGGATCTTTCGACTTGAGTCTTTGCTCGAGTTTGAAGAGATTTGCAACTTGAAGACTTTGCTCGAATTTGAAGAGCTTTACGTCTTAAAGTTTGGCTTTAATTTGAAAAGCTTTGCAACCTGAAGTCTTTGCTCGACTTTGAATAGTTTTCGACTTGAGTTTTTGCTCGAATTTGAAGAGCTTTGCAACGTGAAGACTTTGCTCGAATTTGAAGAGCTTTATGTCTTAAAGATTTAGTTCAAAATTTGGGGAGCTTCGTGACATATAATATAGACCCATGTGCCAAGAAGTACTACAACTTGCAGTTTAGGCTCGTGCGTTGAGGAGCAGCGTTAAGAAGCGATGCAACATGCATGGACTCTTCAGCTTCATCTTCAGATGAATACTTGGCCCCATTATCATAAACCTCTACTTCTATTTCATCGTGAGGCTCAAAGCTAGGAAACCTTTGATCTCCACCTGTAGCCATACTCAGTTCCATATCATGTGCACGAGTTGCTAGTTATTCAAATGTTTTGGGCTTTATGCCTTGTAAGATATAGCGAAGACTCCAATGCATGCCTTGAATGCACATTTCCATGCCATAAGTTTTCATTAAGGTGATCTTTGCAGTTGAGGCTTAAGCTCCTCCAGCGGTTGATGAAGTCAATAACTGGCTCATTTTTCTTGATGAGTGTTTGTAAGTTCGATCATGCTTACGATGCGTCTTGTGCTATAGAAATGATTGAGAAACTCTTGCTCCATCTGCTCCCAACTATTGATAGAACAAGGTTCGAGATCTGTGTACCAATCGAGAACGAACAAATAAATTGTTTGACAAGATGATCACCATAAGTCTTAGCGTTGTTGCATGTCTCAATGAAATGTGCCACATGTTGCTTGGGATTTCCTTTTCCATCAAATTGTTGAAGCTTTGGAGGTTGATATCCAGTAGGCATCTTCAGTTTATCAATCCCTTTTTTGTATAGCTTTGCATATGCGAGGGAAGATTTAATTGGAGGATCAATTTTATCTTCAATTTTCCCATGATGAAGTCCTTCAATTGATCAACATGAATTAGACCTTCTGAATAAACTTGGATCTCTTTAACCACGATCGTTTTCCTCGCAGAGGATTCTCCCCCTTCTTTATCTTCGGAAATCTTCACAAGTGCTTGAATTGATTTTGCTTCTGCTAAGCTCTTGATCTCACTTGCTAACTTTTCGAGGCGAGTATCTCAATCCTCCATATACTTGGTCAACTTCTCAAGTGCTTTGGTCATATTTGCAAGTTGTTCTTCCATGGTCGAATTCTTAGATCTTGTTCATGAACTTGGAAAAGAAGAGATGAGAGGTAGAGATCGTCCCACTGGGCGTGCAAGAATTTGTAGATAATAAATTGTGTTGATAAAATAAAATCAAGACAGAAAAATATTGCAACAATCGTAGTATTTTATTTCAAATATTTGAGTGTTACAATCTCTATGAATCTTCTGATTCTTCTTTTCAACGGTAAATAAAAGAACCTCCGAGCTTAATCTTGAATTTTATTTTATTTTAATCCAAGTGCTTGAAGCTTGATCTTGATCTTGACGTACTTTTAATCCAAGGGCTTGCAGCTTGTTCTTGAATCTTCGTCTTGATCTTTTAATCCTTAGAAGACTTGAATGATTGTAGCTTTTAGAGAAATCCGTAGCGTTTGATCCATGAGCTCCCTCTTGTTTCTTGTTATAACTTCTGGTTCCTTTTCTGGGTTATGAGGACCCCTATTTATAGTTTTGGGAGGAGAGAGTTGTGATACAAACTCTTTCCGACCAATCAGATTGAAGAGTGACAAGACCGCATTGATTGGCCAGAACATGTCACTTGTACATGTGGCGCAATTTCATTAGCCATTTAATTTGACTTGGCATACTTTGTCATTTTGACAATGTGACACGATCCTATTGGCTCTTCCATTTGACGTGGCACCAAAACGAGCTTCTAGGAAGATGATAAATTGGGCCTAATAAAGTGGGCTTATCATTTGTAGCCTAATTAAATGGGCTAGCTCAGTCAATATTTGTTGGACTTAAATAACTAATTCAATTATATTAACCCATAATATTTATTTGGACTAAAATATTTTAAACTCAAAATATAGGCTAAATTATTTTATTGAATTTAAATTCAATAAAATTTAAATGCCTACAGGTGTATTCAGGAACTCAATGGGAATTGGATAGTAGGGTTTACAAAATGCACTCTTACAAATGGCTCATTGGAAGCAGAACTAATGGCTTTACTGGAGGAACTACAAATTGCTCAAGAATGAAATTTGTTTCCACTGAGGTAATACAATCCATGCATCAAGGCAATCAAATGTATAATGATATTATTAATATATACAGGTTGTTAATCCACCAAGGGAAGGAAGTAATCCCGAGGCACGTGTTCCGGTAAGGGAATGAAGTGGTCCATCAGCTAGCAAAGAAGCATGACAAGCAAACAAGGACAACAAGATATTTTGTGTAACCCCCATTTTGTGTTGAATCATATGTAATCAAAGACGAGAAGGAACAATATGTTTTTGTAAAGCATCTACCACGGATGCTTGTAATATTTTAGCATCACTACGAAATCAATGTGTCCTAAGTGACACAACCAATATCTGTAATGTTTTAGTTCCGCCACAGTACTAATATAAATATCCTTTTTCCTCGGAAAAAAAAAAAAAGAAGTTCCCTTTGAGTGACTTTTACTTTATAGTGTGCTTCTTTTTGCGTCGAACTTGAATTGTCACACATCCCATTATCCATATATTGTTGGCGAGTATTTATTCTATTTCCTAATATAGTTCTTGCATAGAATGGACGTATTTAAATGGTTGAATAATAAATAATATATTCATAATTATGATCCGTATTCACGTTTTAATTATTAATACAAAAATCGAATATTGCATATGGTATGGACGATATTGCCGTCATTTTTCATGTCATGTGCAAAAAAAAAGATATATGATTGTAAACACACGTTCTTTATGAAGTTATACTCCTAGTTTACATGGGACCTAAAAAATAATATTGTATGCTATTTCCAACTTTAAATTATCATTTGGTTAAAGACACTTGCTAAAATGTCGAAAGTGTAATTCTCACTTGACTTTTTAAGGATAATCAGATTTCGGCCAAAAGTCGTATATTAGTACTTGTAAAATAATGCATGTGATACAAATCAAAAAATTTGTGAAATTTCTTATATTCTCATGCTTTAAAAACAGAATAATAATCTACTTAGAAAATATCTCAATAGTTATAACATTACATCCAAAAAGAATGAGATAAAATACCTTATTAACTATGGGAATAATAAACCTACGAAAGTAAAGACAAATCATTGTGTGCCTTTAATTTGTCCCTTTTCATTTATTTTGGTTATATATTATATTATTGTAGATAATAGAATTTGCGTCAAGAAAGTAACTGGAACTGAAAAATATTGCAACAATCTTAGTATTTTATATCAAATATTATAAGTGTTACAATATCTATGAATCCTCTAATTCTTCTTTCTTATAGTAATAAATCAATGACCTTTGAACTTGATCTTATAGCTATGGATGGCAGTGGGGCGGGGCGGGGCAGGTGCGGAGCGGTACTATAACATTTTGCATCTACAACTACCAATTCTTAGCTACATAATAGCCATAAAAATTAGAGTTTCATGGCTATTCACAAATTGGTGAAATTTCTTAGCTACAAAAATTAAATTGGCAAAAGCTAATACCTCATTTTTGCTATAGTTAATTTATGGCAATAACTGCCTAAATATCTACAAATTTATTGCTACACTAAAATTTTGTAACTTTTTTCTATCAAAACAAGGATAATATATTTAAACATTAAGGAGTACCATTTGTTACATCATTAGAGAAACTACCCGTCTTTAGGACATTCAAGTTGCCCATAGAGGCTAAAACAAAACAAGCATCAATACTAATGTTTTTAACCAAACACACATAACCAGTCTTATCCATTTCCAGATTGTTGAACACAAAAGGGATTAGTTTGCCAAAAAGTTGGTGATATTTTGCATGCTTGAGAGCCTCCTTTGCCATAGTTTTTGCCACGTGTTTGAACTATTATAGCAATAATAACCTTTTAGCCACGACAAATTATGTCAAATAAAATATTGAACATCTTTGCTTCAAGTTATAAAAAGCATGGCAATAGTGGGGTCAATAGCTACGATGGAATATCATGGCAAAATAATATAGCCACGAATTTATATAGCTACAATAAGTATTAGTATTGGCGGGGTACTACCGTCGCTTTGAAGAGGGATTTTCATCTATTGCAGCACCTATGACCAGGCTGACCTAGAAGGGTTCTCCGTTTAGGTGGATAAAGGAGTGTGAGGAGAGCTTTCAGAAGCTCAAGACAACCTTGACCACAACTCTAGTGTTAGTATTGCCTACAGGTTCGGGATCCTACACTGTCTATTGTGATGCCTCGAGGATTGGCCTTGGAGCAGTATTGATGCAGGACGGTAGGGTGATTGCCCACGCGTCTCAGACAATTGAAGGTGCATGAGAAGAATTACCCGGTTCATGACCTCGAGCTCGAAGCTATTGTTCACTCCCTGAAGATCTGACATCATTATTTGTACGGTGTTCCCTATGAGATTTACACTGATCACCGGAGTTTACAGCACTTGTTCAGGCAGAAGGACCTTAATCTACATCAGCGGAGGTGGTTGGAGCTACTGAAAGACTATGATATCACTATATTATACCACCCGGGGAAGGCCAATGCATTGGACGACACCTTGAGTCTCCGGGCGGAGAGTTTGGGGAGTTTGGTATATCTTCAGGCAGCTGAGAGGCCCCTACCCTTGGATGTTCAAACCTTAGCCCGTCAGTTCGTGAGATTGGATATTTCAGAGCCTAGATGGGTATTAGCTTGTGCGGTTGCTCGGTCTTCTCTTTATGACCGCATCAGACACCGTCAGTATGATGACCCCCACCTTCTTGTTCTTCAGGACAGGGTCCGGCGAGGTGATGCCAGGGCTGTGACTATAGATGATGACAGCGTAATAAAGATGCAGGGTCAGATCTGTGTGCCCAACGTGGATGGGCTTCAGGAGTTGATTCTTGAGGAGGCATATAGCTCGCAGTACACCATTCATCCGGGTGCCGCGAAGATGTACCAGGACCCGAGACAACACTATTGGTGGAGAAGGATGAAAAAGGATATAGTTGAATTTGTGACCAAGCGTCTCAACTGTCAGCAAGTTAAATATGAACATCAGAGACCGGGAAGATTACTTTAGAGGTTAGAGATCCTAGAGTGGAAGTGGGAACAGATCACCATGGACTTTGTGGTTGGACTTCCTCGGACTTTGAGAAAGTTCGATGCTATTTGGGTGATCGTGGACCGGCTGACCAAGTCATCCCATTTCATTCTAGTGTTGACTACATACTCCTCAGAGAGATTGGCTGAGATTTATATCAGGGAGATTGTCCGCCTTCACGGGATTCCAGTATCCATCATTTCAGCCAGAGGTACAAAGTTCACATCACGGTTCTGGAGATTCGTGCAGCAAGAGTTGGGCACTAGGGTGGAGCTGACCACAACCTTTCACCCTCAGATGGACGGACAGTACGAGCGCACGATTCAGATTCTTGAGAATATTCTCTAAGACTGTGTGATGGAGTTCGAAGGGTCATGGAACCAATACTTGCCACTTTCAGAGTTTGCTTACAACAATAGATACCAGTCCAGCATTCAGATGGCACCATATGAGGTTTTGTACGGCAGGCGGTGCCGGTCCCCAGCGGGATAGTTTGAGCCAGGCGAGGCCTAATTGTTGGGCACAGATTTGGTCCAGGATGCACTGGATAAGGTGAAGGTGATTCAGGAGAGACTTCGCATGGTCCAGTCCATACAAAAGAGTTATGTGGACCGGAATGTTCGTGATTTGGCATTTATGGTTGGTGAGCAGGTCTTGCTTTGGGTATCGCCTATGAAGGCGTAATGAGATTCGTCAAGAAGGAAAAGTTGAGCCCGAGGTTCAATGGTCCTTTTGAGATATTGCGGCGTATTGGGGAGGTTGCTTATGAGCTTGCCTTGCCTCCCAGCCTAGTAGGATTTCATCCGGTGTTCCACGTATCTATGCTCCAAAAGTATCACGGTGATTCGACTCATGTATTGGATTTAAGATCAATCCAGTTGGACAAGGATCTATCTTATGTTGAAGAGCCAGTAGCCATTTTGGATAGGCAGGTCATCTATTATTATTTGATGTTTCTATGTATTTATCTTTGGAAAACTAACATTATTGTTGGATATTTTGTGTATCTTGATTGTTTAGGAATTAGGAAAATCAAGACTTATAGATAAAAAGGTAAATTAGATTATAAGGTTCACCTTCTTCAACTAGTACATTTTGAACTATAATAGTTTGAGACTAGCCGTTTAATAAACGAACAAATTTTATTTGTATTTACCACTAATGAATTTCGGTGATCTTAAGCTTTGGCGGATAAATGAAAACAAATCCTCCTTGGAACATCTTCAAATGAATAACATAGAATACAAGAACAGTTTCAAGATAAAGCAATCATATACAGTCGGGCCTGCAAGGAACACCACCAATGAGTTTGAAAACACGAGGCCTTATATTAGAACAATTTTCCTAAAAACAAAGCAATGTATATCCGTTTTCAACAAATAATGTATTTTGAAGTCATATCTCATTTTTACAAATTAGTATCACCCTTCTAAAGAAGATACACAAGCCTTTTCACAAAAATGATCTTTCAAAATAACTTAAAACATTTTTATAAAGTATCACTTAGCAATTTCAAACAATAATCAACCAGAATATAGATATTTCTTTTCCCAAACCTAGCCGAAGTTTAAGTAGCTACCTCAGGTAGATTGTTAGGGATGCCTAACCCCTTCCCCTTAGAATAACTAGAACCATCACCCAAATCTCACCGGTAAGCAGACCATTAGGATAATAATTTTCACAGACTTATAGGTAGCCTAATATACATTAATTATTAGGTGTCGACTCTTTTATCAACTTCAGAATAACCACTAGTTGTATTTTGTTTTCACTTGGTTAAAATAGGGTGCAACACTTGGTCACCTCTAACTTATCACCTTCCACATGTCGTAGGCTGCCCGTGGATTTCAGACTTAGCGCTTCATCCGCAACGTTTACCTTCCCAGGGTGATATAAAATATTAACATCGTAATCCTTTAACAATAGAAGCCATCTCCGCTGCCTCAGATTTAATTCGTTTTGCTTAAATATATACTGCAAGCTCTTGTGATCGATTAATATGTCGACATGAAATCCATACTGATAGTGATGCCATATTTTCAAGGCAAATATAGTGGTTGCTAGCTCTAAGTCATGAGTTGGGTAATTATACTTGTGCTTCCTTATTTGTCTCGAAGCATAAGCAACAAACTTTTCGTGTTGCATTAAAACACTATCCAATCCCACTCTAGAGGCATCACAATATATAACGTAGCCCTCGGACCCTTTGAAAAGAGTTAGAAGTGGTGCGAGGCTAACCTGTCCTTCAACTCCTGGAAACTCTTCTCATAAGAATCAGTCCATCAGAATTTTGTTTCCTTATGCGTCAACTTCGTTACTGGAGAAGCTATAGATGAGAATTTTGCCACAAACCTTCGGTAGTAACTGGCTAAGCCCAAGAAGATGCTTACCTCAGTGGGAGTTGTAGGCCTTGGCCAATTCTTAACTAATTCAACCTTTTGACTATCAACTTGGATACCCTCGCATTATACTATATGCCTAAGAAAAGCCACTGAGTGCATCCACAACTCGGACTTAGAAAACTTGGCGTACAGCTTGTGATCCAGGAGTGTGCGTAGAACCTTTCTCAAATGCTCTAAATGCTTTATTTTTGATTGAGAATACACCAAAATATTACCTATGAACACACTTACAAATACATCTAAAAATGGCCCTAACACTAGATTCATCATATCAATAAACGTTCCTGGTACGTTGGTTAGGACAAAGGACATAACGAGAAGCTCGTAGTGCCCATATCTAGTCTGAAAGGATGTCTTTGGAGCATCTTCTTCCTTGATTTTTAACTGATGATACCTAGATCTAAGATCAATCTTCAAAAAGTACTTAGCACCATGAAATTGATCAAACAAATCATCGATCCTCGAGATTGGAAACTTGGTCTTAATGGTTACCTTATTCAGCTATTGATAATCAATGCACATCATCAATGAACTGTCTTTCTTTCGGAAAAATAGCACTAGCACTCCCCAAAGGAAAGTACTGGGTCGGATAAAGCCCTTATCTAAAAGATCTTTCAGTTGAGCTTTCTATTCCATCAACTCGGCAGGATCCATCCTGTACGGAGGAGTAGATATCAATTTTGTATCGGGGAGAAAGTCGATGGAAAAGTCGATCTCTCTCTCTCGGGCGGGATATCCGGGAGCTCTTCATTAAACACATCATGAAACTTACCAACAACTCGAAACGACTGAAGGAGGGAAGGCTTTTCCTCCGTATCCTGCACTTGTACCAAATGATAAATACACCAATTCGAAATAATCTTTTGAGCCTTAAGGTAAGAAATAAACTTTCCTCCTCGGTGCTGCAACATCACCCCTTCCATTCAATGATGTGTTCTCCTAGAAAATTAAAGCGAACGACTTTCGACCAACAATCCATGTTGGCATAGCACAAAGACAACAGGTCTATCCCCATAATGACATTGAATTCCATCATCTCTTGTTCATTTATATCATCTAAGTTATGAAGGTCATGAATCGTCACATTGCAACCTTGATATACCTGTCTAACTACCTCAGACTAACCTACGGGCGTGGACACTTCAAATGGCTGGTGTAACAATTCAGGATTTTACCATATTTACCAGTAACAAATGGAGAAATGTAAAACAGGGTAGAACCCGGGTCTATCAAAGCATACACATTAATGGAGAATACAGGTAATATACCTGTGACCATATCTGGTGATGACACTAGATTATATCATCTGGACAATGCATAGATGTTGTTCTATGGTCCACCCAAACTAGTTGCTCTACCTCTACCTCTACCTCTTCCTACCGATGGTTGCATGACTTGATCATAAGGCCGTGTTGATGATGATGAAGCTGTTGCAGATCTCAATGGAGGCATCATAAATACCCACATCTCTAGTTGGGCAAAAATGCATAATGTGACCAGACTTCCCACAAGAATAGCATAAATCTGAACCCTGGCGGTAATGTCCTAAATGATTCCTACCACACCACTCATAATACTACACATGGGGAGTCATCTTGATAGAGTCTCCACTATGTTGCGAGCTCTAACCTTGGGGATTTTGACTTTGCCGAATGAGTGATATAATCATGACGCTGACCCTGGGATTGTGACATTGCATTAGCCACCGGATATGATGAGTGACAGGAAAAGGGAGTTCTGAACTCACCTCGAGACTCACCCATATGTCCTGTAGACCAAGCTCATTTATGTTAGTCGTGATCATGCTCTCAAGAAGCTAACTGTTGTCTTTTCCGATCCTCCACAACGAAGCGATGTCCATGTTCGGACTCAGAGAAGCAGTGGTACACTCGTTGATCAAATGTTGTCCCAAACCACCCAAATATTGATGTACTCGATCACTCATCTCGGCCACAACTAAAGGAGAATACCAAGGAGTTAAATTGCATGTTGTACTCCCGAACACTCATTTTACCCTGCTCCAAATGTAGGAATCTGTCTTGTTTAGCTCGGTGGAGCTCAATAGGCAAATAATGCTGTAGAAAGGCCTAAAAACTCCATTTCATATTATTGGTAGAGCAAGAGGTCCCTTAGATTGTTCCCGTGTTTCATACCAAGTCACGGAAATATCCCGCAATCTGTATGAGGCAAGCTTCATAGACTTCATATCAGTGGCATGCATAACTCATAAATTTCATTGCATCTGATCTAGAAAATTTTGGGGATCTTCGTTTTGATCTGTTCTTATGAATACCGGGGGGGGGGGGTCCAAATTTAAGAAATCTCTAACTCTCATACTAATCTCTTTCTTTGAGGTGGCCTGGCATTGGTATTGAGAGGCTACTAATCGAGTCATCAACTGTGCAACACTCCTCATATATAGATCATGTTCAAGAACACGAGGGATGAATCAGAGGCACACTAGTTTCTCTTTTTTCTGTTCCATGGGTAGTGGTGTTGTCCCCGGAATTTGAGTATCGGCCTCATCGTGAGGCCCGTGTTGGCCTATAGGGGTAGGTGGCACCTGGCTAGTACCTTCTCTTACTTCTTCATTCAATCCCTGGGCAATTTCCTAACGTCTTGTGGTAGGCATCACTATAAACATAAAAATAATGGGAATAGAAACGAATACTTATGATTCCGCTCTATCGCACAAATCAAGAGCAGAAGGAAAAGTATTCACACTAAATATCTCATAGCCTTCTGTTTATAAGTATGGTGCACAACATACCCATAAACAAGAATCTACAAGATATGGCTTGCAGACTCCCTAGGACAGACCTTCTCTAATAATAAGTTTGTCACACCCCAATCTTGGGAGGTGCGACCAGCACACGACACCCGTAGGCCCGTGCGAACCGACGTCCATACTCAGACCTCTTCATCATGGAATCCCGGCCAATGAGACCATTACGTAATACCAGAATAAAAATCTGTACAACTGACTTGTAAAGGATACATTGACATTTTATACATATTCACAATTGTTACAAGCAAAGTCATAGCAATTCCTTTTACATACAACCAAGCACTAGTGTACAAGCCTCTAAGAATGCCAAACATAGTACATGACTTGGTCAGGACAGGGCCCCACCATACCTAACACGACTGGAACATACACATAAGTACCTATCTACTTTTGAATAGATACTCTAGAGGAGTGGAGTGCAATGACCAACGGCTGGAACGAACACTCTACTGGGGAGGGACGTCACCGGGTCTATCTATACATGTGAGAATGAACACAACGCCCAAAGAAACGCGCGTCAGTACGAAATAAGTACTGGGTATGTAAAACGGATAACGTATGTAAACCAATGGCATAACATAAGATATAGAAATGCACAAGGTTAACATGAATATCATATACAAGCCACCGGTGGCGTATAATGCTATAACCATGAATCATGAATGTATACAATCTTTTGTAAAAGTCAAGCCACTCATTAGGGACATGAGATGATTATAATATATATATATATATATATATATATATATATTCATCCACTCTTTGGCACATATCATCACACATCACTCCATAATCGGCATCATAGAGGACTAGATCGTACCTGAGCCTAAGGAGGTCTCGACAGTACCCGGCCTCAACAGACTTGGTATTTTCGGCCCCAAGAGGACTCGGTAGCCTCACATCACATATTACTCCATACCCGACCTCGTAGAGGACTCGGTCATACCCGACCTCAGGATGTCACGACCCAAATATCCCTCTGAAACACGTCGTGACGACTTCTAGTCTCTACGACTAGGTAAGCCTAACAACTTACAGATACTAATAACGGAAGCAAAGCTTAACTTCTAACTGCAATAGATACTGAATAATCAATAATGATGCCACTCGGCATGTACAATAACCAAAACACTAATGTACACGGCTTTCCCAAAACCGGGAATATCATAAGTCACAAGATACGAAAAGGAAATAACATCTCTATACACCGAAATCTAATAAAAGAAAATACAAAAAGTGTTCGACATGGGGAAGAATAGAAGGGGACTCCGAGGTCTGCGTACGCGGCAGATATACCTTGAAGTCTCCAAAGCTGCTCGAACTCATTGATAATGTGGCTGATGATGAGCACCTGAATTTGCACACAAAACATGTGCAGAAGAGTAGCATGATTACACCATAATCGGTACCTAGTAAGTGTCGAGCCTAACCTCGATCGAGTAGTGACGAGGTTAGGTCAGGCCCAATGGTAATTAATTAATAAAGAAGGAGCACAAAGCAGTATAAGAGACTAGAGTTCAACAAAGGAGACACAATGAAATAAAAGAACAACACGCAGAATTAAGAAACAAGGGATCTCCCGAGATACCGTCTCGTAGTACCAAAGTAAATATGCTGGGAGAACTCCCGAGGTACCGCCTCGTAGTCTCAAAAGTAAATGTGCAAGGAGAACTCTCGAGGTACCGCCTCGTAGTCTCAAAAGTAAATGTGCAAGGGGATCTCTAGGGATACTGTCCCGTAGTCCCAAAAGCTAAATGTAGGGGGATATCCTGGGATACCGTCCCGTAGTCCCAAAGTAAATACACAGCTCAGACAATTACAGATGATAGGTACAACAAGAGAATCTACAGTTTAGACCAAGTACAATTCAGGAAAAGAAGCAGGATTTCACTAAGCATGCTGCAAGGAGTTAAGTTTAGCAATTAAGACACGTAGACATGTTATTCTAGTCTAACAGGGTAACTACACATGCTAGTAAACTCTATTAAGTTAAAAGCAAGTAATTACTCTGTAAAAATCAGGGTTTGCAACAAATAGTCTGTGTACGCACTCGTCACCTGGCGTACACGACGCTCACATATCAATATCAGTACCAAATCCTAAGGGGAATTCCCTCACACAAGGTTAGGCAAGCCACTTACCTCGAACCAAGCTAAATCAATCGGTAGCAATGCTCTTCCCACAAATATCCGACTCTGAATGGCCCAAATCTACACAAAATAAATTACTTACCATAAATATAGCTATAAGAAATCAATCTAGTAAATTAGGGGTGGGCATAAAATCCGAAAAACCGAATTAATTTGGTATTTCGGTTTCAGTTTATTTCGGTACATAAATTTCGGTATTTCGGTTCGGTATACGGTATTGAATTTTTGACATTTCGGTATACCGAAATACCGAAATAGTTTAGTCCAAGCCAAACTTTATTTTTATTTTTTAGCCCAATAAACTTAAGCCTACACCCCAAAAGTCCAAAACCCCTAATAATTTAATATTTCTCGTATTACTACTAATATAATAAAAAAAGTGAAATTGATATCTTAAACTCTGAGTAGAAAAATATTTAGAATCAATAGAAAAGGTTTTCTTTTCGATGACTTATTTTGCAAACTTAAAATTAAAAAGTAAGATAGTTACTTCTATTTAAATTTGAGTATTTAGCTAACATTCATTTCGATAAAGACCATTTCATAAACAGATTCATTTCGATACTAGCTGTATTGGTTTCAAAAGTCGAAGAGCTACAAATTTGAATAAGCAGAAGCCTTGTAACATAGATTTGGTTTAAACTGAAACCGTACCGAAACCGTACCGAACCAAAATAAGAAATACCGAACCATACCGAAATATTTTGGTACGGTATTTGGTATACACAATTGATAAATCGAATACCGAAATACCGAACCAAAATTCTGAAATATCGAAGCGAAGTACCGAATGCCCACCCCTATAGTCAATGAAATCTAAGTTAAAGTGAGAAATTAGGAAATCGTCCAAAAAAGCCTCCCCGGGCCCACATCTCGGAATCGGGAAAAAGTCACAAAATATGAACATACATTCACTCACGAGTCTAACTATACAAGAATTACTCGAATCCGACCTCAAATCGCCTTCCAAAACTCGAAATTTTAGTCTATCAACTTTCTACCATTTCCCCCAAAAATTCCAACTCAAATCCCTAATTAGAAGATGAAAATAACAATAGATTCATGAAATATAGCCCAATCCGAGTTAGAATCACTTACCCCAACAATCTTCTCGAAGACACCTCGAAAAATTGCCTCACATCGAGCTCTTAAAGTCCCAAAATCGAAATGGGGATCAAACCCTCGAATTCCTATTTTTGCCCAGTAAACTCGCTTCTGTGAGCCTTCAACCGCACCTGCGGGAATTCCATCGCAGGTGAAAAAATGACTTAAGAGGGCTGGGTCCACATCTGTGATGAGAGGGCCGCACCTGCATAACACTGTCCGCTTTTGCGGTCCTTCTCCGCGCATGCGGTTCCTTAAGCGCATTAGCAGCGCTTGGGATGATTTTAGGCGCGTCCTATTCCCTTTGGCTATATAATTATGCGGTTTCTAAGAATTTAAAACCTGATTTCCTCCATAAATTCTCCGATCCAAATGGCAGAAAAGTTTCCATATTTATACCTTTTCTTGTTGGAGTCGATTTTAGTTGAAGTAAACGATTGATCTCTATCGTATCAAGCATGAATCGATCTTTTTTATTCAATCTAGATCCCCTTGCAATTGATCTGTGCGATATCGAGTATGCTAACGCGAATATCGAATAGTTGTAATCAAATCTCTCAATTGTTTTCCTCTTCTTCTATCGTTAACTCTCGAAAGTCTTGCACGGCTCTCAAACGGTCTAATCGGCATCAGCGTGTGATGACCCAAAAGGTCATCCTGTGTTAATTTAACTAAATATGTGTTTCGAGGCCCCGAAAGCCTCCGTTAATCTCCCCTCGAGGTGCGTGCATAGCCCGAGCACGTAGCCGGGAAGCCTTTATGTGAAAATTTGATAATAAGTTGAATTTACAGTAATTAATTGAATACAATTGACTTTGGTCAACATTTTTGGTAAACAGACTCGGACCCGTGATTTGACGGTCCCGGAGGGTCTGTAGGAAAATATGGGACTTGGGCGTATGTCCGGAATCGAATTCCGAGGTCCCAAGTCCGAGAAATGAATTTTTAAAGAAAATTATTTTCTGGAAAATATAAAGGTTTTCGAAAATGAATTTTTATGTGAAACCTGTGTTACCGGGCCCGTATCATGGTTTCGGAGCCCGGAACAGGTTTAATATATGTTATATGACTTACCTGTAAAATTTGGTGTAAAATGGACTTAATATGACGTGATTCGGATCAAAATTGGAATAATTGAGCCTTATGAAGTTTTAAGAAAGATTCTATGAGTTTTGAGGTTTAATTCATTGATATAGATGTTATTTCGGTGGTTTTAGAACTTGAATAAGTCCATATGATGATTTGGGAGTTGCGTGAGTTTCTGGTTTTGAGTCCCGATGGCTCGGGTGAGTTTTGGGTAGTTAACGGGGTGTGCAAGTGGAAAAATCTGGTGTTTTTGATGATTTGCTGGTGTCTGGTGTAATACCCTTCGCGAACGCGAACAAAGGCTCGCGAATGCGAAGGGTAAATAATGGTGGCCTGGGTTTTACTCTACACGAACGCGTAAAGGGAGACGCGAACACGGAGCACTGGACAGTGCTTCTACGCGAACGCGTCCCTAGGGGTGCGAACGCGTAGGGTTCGGGTGAGGTCGGGGGGCAGGGTAGGTTTGTTCTTCGCGAACGCGGGCGTAGGCTCGTGAACGCGGAGGCCTAGGAAGTCAGACCTTCGCAAACATGGCCCTAGCTCCACGAACGCGTAGGTCCCAGCAGCTAACCCTTCGCGAACGCGGCCAGGGGCCCGCGAACCCGAAGGATATTTTTGCCCAGTTATTAAAATACCCCCAAAAACAGAATACCATACGGGATTTTCATAATTCTCACTTCCTTCTTCTTCTCCAAGCACCATTGAAGACCTCCAAGCCACTTTCTCCTCCATAACCATTTGGGTAAGTGTTCCTAACACCAATTTCTTCCATTTTCCTTCCCTAATCACTAGAATCTAGGCCTAAAATCTTAAAATCAAAGTAGGAGTTAGGGGTTTGGGGTAGAGTTAGGGGTTATGGGATTTTGGGTAATTCAACCTCAATTTGGGGTTGGATTTCAAAACAAATTATATATTTGAACTCGTGGGGGTATGGGTAATCGGGTTTTGGTCTAAGCCTCGTGTTTGGACCAAGCGGGCCCGGGGTCGAATTTTGGTATTTTCAGAAGAATGCTAGGAATTATATATTTAGGCTATGGAATTGTATTAATGAGTCATTATTGATGTTAACAAGTTAATTATGTCGATATATTGTCGTTTCGGAGTTGAATTCAAAAGGAAAGGCGGTGTTAGAGGCTTGAATTGCTATTTTTGGACCAGGGGTAAGTGTCTTGCCTAACTTTGGTGAGGGAATAGGTATTGTGCCCTATGTGCTATGTGTTTTATCATGTCCAATGCATAGGTGAGGTGACGAGTACCTATGCATTGTGTGTCAAGTATGCCCGTGAGTCCGTATTGCTTAATTATTTGTTATTACCTCAACGATTATTGTGTTATGAAGTAGTTCATTTAGAAAATTGTTTAACTATGGATACTACTTGATTAAGAATTGTGTTGTGATATCCTAGTGGAGGACCCAAAATCATTAAGTTATGTACTCGTAAGGAATTGGTTATAGCTGAGACCCTTGCCGGGCAAATGTGTTGATTTTAATTGCTATTCCCCATGTCGGATGGTTATGAATTGAAAGTTCGGTAATTGATTTCCTTGCCAAGTTGTTATTTATTATTGATATTACTTGGGTGAGGAAGAGATTAAAGCACGAAGGGTGATGTCGTGCCATTCATTCATACCATTCATCTCATTTATTCATTATTGCAATGTGAGGAAGAGAGCAAAAGCACGAAGGATGATGCCATGCTAATCATTTCATTTATTCATTATTGCAATGTGAGAAAGAGAGTAAAAGCACGAAGGGTGATGCCGTGCCAATCATTTCATTTATTCATTATTGCACTATGAGGAAGAGAGTAAAGCACGAAGGGTGATGCCGTGCCATTCATTTCATTTATTATTGCAATTATTTCATATATTTACTTGTTGCATCGTGAGGACGAGAGTAAAAGCATGAAGGGTGATGCCGTTCCATTCATTTATCTGTTTATTTATTGTATTCGATATCTCATTTTGCTTCATACTTGTTCCCGTACTACCTGCTTATCTTTTAAATATCTGTTACTTCCCTGCTATATTTTTGGTAGAACTGTACAGGTATGTTATCGTTGGCGTGTCTAGCCTCGCCACTACTTCGGCCGAGGTTAGGCTCGGCACTTACTCAGTACATGGGGTCGGTTGTACTGATGCTACACCTGCACTTCTTATTGTTGTGAAGATCCCGCTGCCGGACCCAGTGGACTTCGCTAGAGGGAGTATCCTTCAGTCCACCTCAGAGATTCCAAGGTAGACCCGCAGACGTTCGTGGGCCTTGGCGTCTCCTACATCCCTATTTTTCCTATCCTATCTTGTTTATCTCGTAGTTTCTGAGACAGTTCATGTATTATTTTCTTAAGACTTTGTATTTAGCACTCTTATAGACAGTTCGTGAGTTAGTGACTCTAGGTTCTAGGATTGTTGCAACGGATTGTATTTTGTTATCATCACTTAGTCTCGAAATCTATCTACTTTTGTTGTTAAGAATTATAAATTGCTTCTAGTTATTTCTGTTAATTCCGTATTAAGATCATAGTGTAATTTTGCACGTTGGCTTGTCTAGCGGGTTCAACGTTAGACGCAATCACGGCCTGAAGGTGGGATTTCTGGTCGTGACACAGCGGCTTCGTGCCGCACTGGAGTAATCCAATATGTGGTTCCGCACGTTCCACCATTTCTCCGTTCATTTCCAATACTGATCGTGAAACACCATGAGCAGCAGGATGTTGAGGTCCAAAATTTGAAGTGAAATATTTGATTTGCCTGTGACTAATGTCCAACAATCCCAAATACGCATCTGCACTTGACTCTTCGCACGTGCGATCCCGCACGTGCGGTCTCCGCACCACGGGTGCGTAATACCAGAAGCCAGAAAAACTTCAGCAATTGCCTAAGTCTAAAATTTCATTCGTTAAGTATTCGAAACACACTCGAGGTCCCCGGGACCTCAACCAAACATACCAACCACTCCTAAAACACCATACGAATTTAGTGGGACTCTCGAATCACACCAAACAACGCTAAAAACAATTCACCCTCCGATTCAAACTTGATGAACTTGAAACTTCCAATTTCCACAATCGATGTCGAAACCTATCAAACCACGTCCGATTGACCCCAAATTTTAAACACAAGTTATATTCCATAATCGGAATCCGACCCCGATATCAGAAAGTCCACTACCGGTCCAAATCTCCAAAAATTCAACTTTCGTCATTTCAAACCTAAATGAGCTACATACCTCTAAAACACAATCCGGACACGCCCCTAAGTCCAAAATCACCCAATGAAGCTAACAGAACCGACGGAACTCCATTCTGGAGTCGTCTTCACACAATTCTGACTACGATCAAAATCTTAAGACTTAAGCTTTTATTTAGGGACTAAAACACCCCGAAATCACAACCAATCCCTCCCGGCAAGACACAGAAGAAGAAAAAGACACAGGGAAAGCAGTAAATAGGGTATCGGGGCAATAATTCTCAAAATGAACGACCGAGTCGTTACACAGGAGGTCGCGACAGTGCCCGACCTCAACACGACTCGACGTAATCGGCCCCAAGAGGACATGGTAGCCTCACATAATACATCATCATACTCGGCCACACAAGGGCTCGGTAATATCTCATATCATGTCTTATCATATCCAAATGATCAGTGGTTTCACAATTGGTGTCGTACCAAACCGACTATAGCACGGCTTGGTAAATTAAAATAGATACATACATATAAGTACAATGTAGAGTCAATTTCAAGGAATTACTATGATTAAACTCAGAAGGAGTGATACTTTTTTCGAACTCATGGTATTATCTGGAAACACCTCAAACACCGGTGTGAAAAATTTACAAGACCAAAAACAATATTATTGAGAAGATATTATATCAAACCAATCTTACAACATAGAAATCCTTGAAGGAGATAGAAATGCTAATACCAAGTCATGCCAAGAAAGAAAGTTTCCCTACATACCTTATTGAAGAACTAGTTATGCTTCTATGGTGGTTTAACTCTGCCTCCAATGAATCTCCATAATTAATATAACAAGATAATAGATAATACAATGATGGTTTCAAGCTTCTTCGCTCTAGATCCTACGAGGTTCGCATCTAACTTAGCTTTATATTGTTTGGAAATTCTAAAGAAGGTTTGAGATAATTTTGGGTGAATTAAAGTGGGTGACACTTCTTAGGATGAAAGAGAAAGAGCTTCATGCCTTTTTATATTATACCAACTCTAAAACATTTCGCTGCTGCTACATGCAACCCGCCCTGGTCACTACACCCGGTGGGAGAGCTGGCGCGAGACTAATGAAATGTGTAATCCCTTTTGTCTTCACACTCGTCGCGGGCAAATTGGCTGTGTCAGATGCCCCATTTATCAATATTTAATTTTACGTGTGGGGTGTAACATGAGTCCCAAAATCCCAACCTTTTGTTCAGCTCCGGATGTCGCAAATGCAACCTAGGGTTTGCAAATGCAAACCCTGCAAATGCGACCAATGGATCACAATTGCGCTGCCTGACAAGCCCACAGAATGTCGCAAATGCAACTCAGACATCACATTTGCGAAGTCTGCCCAGGTTACAAAAGCGACCAGCCCTGACTCAGACCTACATTTGCAATCGCGATCACGGCATTGCATTTGCGACACATGACACCCCCTACCCACTTCCCAATTGCGAATTGGTGCTTGAAATTTCAATAACCACAACACCAGCACACCAGCAACCTGGAACTCAATTCCAAATGGTCTGAAACACGTCCGAAACTCACCCGATCCCCCGGGGATCCACATCGAACATCCGCACAAGTCTAAAAATTATATGAACTTTCTCGCGAACTAATGACACCAAAATAACATTTGAACCCATGAATCGGACACCAAAACACTTAGAAATTACAATGAAACTCAAGAATCGCTAAAATCACAACCAAGTCTGATTCCTACCAAACCAACTCGGAATGATACAAAACTTTGCACACAAGTTCCAAATGACAAAACAGACCTTTTCCAAGTCCTGAAAACAAAATCCGAACCCTACAGACATAAAGTCGTATGGTCAAAATTAGAAAATTTCTAAATCCTCAAATTGCCAACTTTCGGCAAAATAGCCAATTCAACCTTGGAACCTCCGAATTCAATTCCAGACATATGCCTAAGTCTAAAATAACCACACGATCGATTGGAAAAATCAAAACACCATTCCATGATGGTTTTCACAAAAGTCAAGCCTCGGTCAACATTTTCAACTTAAGCTTCCAAACTAAAAACCAATTGTTCCAAAACACTCCAAAACCTCCCCAAAACAAACCCAATCATCTCTGCAAGTCATAAAACCACATTTACAGATATGGGAAGCTTCAAAACAGGAAACATGGCTCAAATGCACAAAACGACTAACTTGGACATCACACTAACTCTAGATCACCCTTCACGATCACAACGCACCATCCACGATCGCGATGCATATCAAAGACACCACAAACCAACACAATTGCAAATCAAATGGATATGGTCTGAAACCATCACGAAACACACCTGAGGCCTCCATCCAATCATACCAACAAGTCCCCATACCTTATCCAAACTTATCCAAAGGCTCAAAATGCCATGAATAACATCAAAACTAAGAATCGGCGATCATAATTCTTCTCTTAACTTTAAACATTGTTGAACACGTCCGAATCACACTTAGAAATTTTGGATAACAACCAAACTTCACACACAAGTTCCAATTAACTAAATTAACCTTTCCAAGGTCCCGGAATACCACCCGGAGACCGATAACACCAAAGTCCACTCCAAGTAAAACTTAGCAAATTCAAAATCTTCAAAATACAAACATTCAACAATAAGTGTCGAATCGCTCTCGGACCATCCAATATTCAACCCGAACATACGCCCAAGTCCGAAACCACGTTACGAACATATAGAACCTTCAAATTTTGATTCAAATATCATTTATGTAAAAGTAAAACCTTGGTCAACTCTTCCAATCTAAGGCTTTCGAATTGATAATTATTCTTCCAAATCAACTCTAAACTTCTCGAAAATCAAAATCGAGTATATTTGTAAGTCATAATACATAAAAGTGAAGCTACTCAAGATCTTAAACTATTGAAAGACATGCTAGAGATCAAAATGACCTTGGGGTCATTACAACTATGGCTCTTTTACCCCTTAGTTGAATCCTTGAATCCTCAAGTAGTTGTTAAAAAAGTTCATCCATAGGAATGCCAAGTACATTCACTGTGTGAATTGGAAAGATGTTCACTGAGGATCCTCCATCAATCAAAATTTGATTCACCCTTTCATCGCACATATATCCTACCATGTATAATGGGCAATTATAAGGAGTGTCACCTTGTAGATGTTTGTCACTCGTGAACGTGAATTTTTCTCGTAAGCATTAACTTCTTGATGAATAGACTAGATGATATTTTTCAACTTCGAAGATGGTGCCAATGGTTTGTGATCACTCTTTTTTTCATATTTATCATTGCAATAGGAGGCCTAAATATCATCATGGAATATTATTGTGTGAGCCAACTTGGTAAGAATTCCTCCAAAGTTACTGAATGGTGTGGCTTTTGAGGGTAGTGAACCTCCACTCTCGTTTTCTTCAAATGCTTAACTAGATTCTGTTCCCTGGTCCTTTCATTATGATTTTCCTTGTTGGTTGTTCACTGGATTCTTCTCGTTGTGGCATTTATGGCGAGTCACCAAGGTCTAACCTTCATTATCAGGCTAAAAAACTTTAGCTTTGTTATCCTCTAGTAATACTTCATCTTTACTATCTTTTAAATTACATAACTCATCTGGATTGAATGATTCAAAGGTGATCGAAACTTGATTCGCACTTGCCTTCTCATCTTCAAGAACGATCTTGTTTTCACAAGATATGTCTTTAACTTTGTCCTTGAAGAACACTTCTGAAGAGGGTGACTCTCAAGTCAATGGAATTTGCAGTAATTCGAGTCATTAGCTTTTCCAGCTTCATTTGGCCGCTTCATATCCAGAAGCTCAATGAGATTTAGCTTGAAGAGGTCTTCAAAAATTACAAGCACATCATAATCCATAAATAGGTACTCGTTTTCTTGCATCTCTTTTAGAGTCAACTTCCCACTTTGATTATCTTGCAAAGAAGTTGATATCATACTCATCTTCTTACTCACCTTCATTGTGAATTTCATAGTGCATTGACATTCATATCTTAATTGCTTCTAAACTTGCGTACGAACTTGCTCCGTTTCTTGACATCTTGCTTGTCGTTCCCTTTGAGAGGCACGTAAACTTGCAAACTTTCATTTACAGTGGAGGAAATGCTCAATTCCATGTCAAGGACACAAGTGGCAAGTTCTTCAAATGTTCTATGCTTGATTCCTAGTAAGATGAAACGAAGTCCCCAATGCATCCCTTGGATGCACATTTTTATGCCAAAAGCTTCACTCACCTTATAGTTGAGGCTTTCATTCCTCCACTGACTTATGAAGTCAATAACTAGGTCATCCTTCCATTGACGAGTGTTAGTAAGTTCCAACATGCTTAGAGTATGGCTCATTTTATAAAGCAGTTGAGAAACTCGTATTCTTGTTAATCCCAACTATCAATAGCTCCAGGCTTGAGCTATGTATACCAATCAAAAGCATTTTCCTTTACCGAGCAGACAAACTGCTTGATAAGGCAATCTTTGTAAGTCCAAGAATCATTGTATGTCACAATAAAGTGCGCTACATATTGCTTTGGATTGCCTTTGCCTATCAAACTGCTGAAATTCATGAGCTTGATAGCTCGCGGCTATGTTCACGGTATCGATCCTTGTAGTATATGGCTTTGCATATGTGTGATGGAAGACATGGCAGCAATCTTATACTTGTCCTTAATATTCCCTTTTATGAGCTCATTTAGTTGATCGATTGGAATTATTTCTTTCGAAGAGACTGAAATTTTGCTTGGGAGACGCTACTTGTCTTGGGGGAGGTTCAGTCTCTTAAACTTCTGGGCGCTTTCCAGGTGCATGGATGGATTCTTCTTGATGACTTCTACCCTATACATTAACTTTTCAATTCGAGCATCTTAGTTTTGCACGCACTTGGTCAATCCAGCAATTACTTTTGTCAAATTGTCTAGTTGCTCCTCCACATATGAAGTATTCATCATCATTGCTTGGATACTTGTTGTGGACAATGGAGAGTAGCATAGATTATCACCTATATTTGTCACGATCCGAAATTCCCACCTTCAGGCCGTGACGGCGTCTAAAGTTGAACCCGCTAGACAAGCCAACGTTCAATTAAATTTACTTGTTTACGATTGAAATAACAACAATGACTAAAGCAATTGTAATTAAAGAATGCGGATGACTAATAAATTCAAAAGCTTTAATGATAAACCTCATAAAAACTTCCTCAATTACAACCCAGAAACCGGTATCACAATCTCACGAACAGTCTAAGATTTCACTAAATACAATGGTCTGAAATAAGTGAGTACAACTGTCTTGGAATTACAGGATAAGACAGAAAATGAGAAAAAGGATAAGAGGAGACGTTGAGGCCTGCGGACGCCTGTAGGACTACCTCAGTGTCGCCGTGGACTAAAGGCTACTCCCTGAATCACCATCCACTGGGTTCAGCGCTATAATTTGCACAACATAAAAAAGTGCAGGTGTAGCATCAGTACAACCGACCGCATGTACTGAGTAAGTGTCGAGCCTAACCTCGGCGAAGTAGTGACGACGCTAGGACACGGCAACGAATAACACCTGTGAAATTCAATAATGTAACGGGAAATAATGACAGGAAATAAGCAAGTAAATACAACAACGGGGGGGGGCATGCTGGGGATAAAGAGCAACAACTAACTGAAACAACGGAACAAGGAAGAGTTGAAATGTATAAATAATAGCAGGAATTAATAGCTCTGAAAAAGTAAATAAACAGAAATGGCACGGCATGTCCCCTCATGCTATAACCTCACAAACCCACGGAACGGAATGTCCCCTCGTGCATAAATAATAATAACTCGGCACGGAATGTCCCCTCGTGCATAAATAATAATCACTAGGCACGGAATGTCCCCTCGTGCATAAATAATAAATAATCACTCGGCACGGAATGTCCCCTCGTGCATAACCTCACAATCACTCGGCACGGAATGTCCCCTCGTGCATAACCTCACAATCACTCGGCACGGAATGTCCCCTCGTGCATGACATATGTAAAAGCAACAATTGACCGGAAAGACAATAATAAGAAACCTCAAATGTATAGAAATAATCAACAAGTATTCTACCGTCCCGGCAAGGGACTCAGCTATAACCAATCTCACTCAGAGGTACAAATGATCTTCAATCGGGCGAATAATCAATAACTATCTACATTATGAAATACCCTCAATGTATCACTTCCAGAATGACAATTAATTCATTACACCGAGAATATCAAAGAACACTATATATATCATCAAGTTCGACTCACGGGCATGCTCGACCACAACATATAAGTACCTGTCACCTCACCTATACGTTGGACATGGAATAACACATAGCAAATAAGACTCTATGCCTATTCCCTTAAGCTAAGGTTAGGCAAAACACTTACCTCGATGCCACGAACACAAATCAAGCCTCAACTACCGCTTTACCTCTTGATTCCACCACCAACTCGCTCGTATCTAGCCACAAGTTATTTAATCATATCAATAAATGCTAAATGAATAAATTCTAATGCTTGGAAATGAGCTTGCTAAAGTTTTCCCCAAAAATTCAAAAATCGAACCCGGGCCCGCTTGGTCCAAACCCGAAATTCGGACCAAAACCCGATTACCCATTCACCCCTGAGCCCGGATATATAATTGGTTTTGGAATCCGACCCCAAATTGATGTCTAAATTCCCAAATTTCATTATTCTTAGGTTTTACCCAAAACTTCCAATTCTCCCATGAAAACCCTAGATTCTAGGATGAAATCTTGTAAAAGAAGTTAAGGAGTAAAGAAAATGAGTTAGAAATCACTTACAAATGTTTTGGACAAGAGAGAGTGTTTAGAAAATCGCCTCTTATGTTTTTAGGGTTTTGAAAATAGAAATTAACTGAAAATCTAGTTTATATTTACCCCTCCCAGGCCTCCACCGCGGACCGCGCTAGGGCGACCGCGAAGGCCTCATTGCTGAACCTGCTGAAATTCCCCCAGCGCAGACCGCGCTAGGGCGACCGCGACTGCGAAGGTCTCACCGCGGACCGCGAAAGGTCGACCGCAACAGATGTTCTAAGTCTAAAAGCACCCCGGAACCTACCCGAAACTCTCCCGAGCCCTCGGGGCTCAGCATCAATTATACACACAACCTCAAAAATATCCTACGGACTCACTCGTGCAGTTACACCACCAAAATAACATCAAAAACAACGAATTAGGACTCGAAATCATTGTAGTATTTCACAATATTTTCAACTTTTAGTCCGAATCACGTCAAACTTAGTCCGTTTCTTACCAAATTCCACAAGTAACTCATAATAAACATATTGAACATGTTCCGGGCTCCGGAACCACAATGCGGGCCCATCACACAGGTTTCACATAAAATTTCATTTTCAAAAGCCTTTATACTTTTCAGAAAACAATTTTATTTAAAAATTCATTTCTCGGACTTGGGACCTCAGAATTCGATTCGGGGCATACGCCCAAGTCCCATATTTTCCTACGGACCCTCCGGGACCGTCAAATCACGGGTCCGGGTCCGTTTACCAAAAATATTGACCAAAGTCAACTTTATTCAAATAATTATCATAAATTAAACATTTTATTCAATTTTCCACTTAACGGCTTTACCGCTACACGCCCGAGATGCGCACGCACATCGAGGTGAGATGAAAGAAGGCTTTCATGGCCTCGAAACGCAGATTTAGCTAAAATTACACGGGGTGACCTTACGGGTCATCACAATTTCCACCTCTAAAACAAACGTTCGTCCTCGAACGGACATAGAAAGGTACTTGAATCGGGGAAAAGATAGGGATATCGGCTCCGCATATCGGACTCGGACTCCCAGGTAGCTTCCTCAACAGGCTGACCTCTCCACTGAACACGAACCGAAGGATAACTCTTCGATCTCAACTGACGAACCTGCCGAGCTAATATGGCTACCGGCTCCTCCTCATAAGACAAATCCTTGTCCAACTGGACACCACTGAAGTGAAGTACATGAGATGGATCCGCAATATACCTCCGAAGTATAGATACATGAAACACCGAGTGCACGGCTGATAAACTCAGTGGCAAGGCAAGTCTGTAGGCTACCTCTCCTACATTATCCAGAATCTTAAATGGACCGATGTACCTAGGGCTCAACTTGCCCTTCTTTCCGAACCTCATCACACCCTTCATGGGCGACACCCGAAGAAAAACCCGGTCTCCTATCATAAATGCCAAATCTCGAACTCTGAGATCCGCATAACTCTTCTGCTTGGACTGAGTTGTACGAAGTCTATCCTGAATAATATTTACCTTGTCCAAGGCATCCTGGACTAACTCTGAACCCAACAATCTAGCCTCCCCCGGCTCGAACCACCTGACTGGCGACCGACATCGCCTACCATACAATGCCTCATACGGAGCCATCTGAATGCTCGACTGATAGCTGTTGTTGTAGGCAAACTCAGCTAAAGGCAAAAACTGGTCCCATGAACCTCCAATGTCAATGACACACGCTCGTAGCATATCCTCCAAGATCTAAATAGTACGCTCGGACTGTCCGTCCGTCTGAGGATGAAACGCTGTGCTCAAATCAACCCGTGTGCCCAACTCACGCTGAAATACTCTCCAGAAATGGGAGGTAAACTGAGTACCTCGGTCAGATATAATTGACACGGGCACACCATGCAATCGAACAATCTCCCTCATATAGATCATTGCCAACTTCTCTGAAGAATACGAAACTGATACAGGAATGAAGTGCGCTGACTTGGTCAGCCTATCCACAATGACCCACACCGCATCAAACATCCTCTGAGTCTGTGGGAGTCCAACTACGAAATCCATGGTGATATGCTCCCACTTCCAAGTCGGAAAGCTCAATCTACTGCATCAAACCACCGGGTCTCTGGTGCTCGTACTTAACCTGCTGACAGTTCAAGCACCGAGCTACATAGGCTAAAATATCCTTCTTCATCCTTCGCCACCAATAAAATGCTGCCGCAAGTCCTGGTACATCTTTGCGGCGCCCAGATGAATGGAATACCGGGAACTATGGGCCTCCTGCAATATCAACTCACGAATACCATCAACATCAGGTACACAAATACGACCCTGCATCCTCAGAACTCCCTCATCATCAACTGTGACCTGCTTGGCACCTCCGTGCCGGACCGTATCTCTAAGAACACATAAATGACGATCATCATACTGCCTGGCCCGGATACGATCATACAATGAGGAACGAGCCACAGTATGGGCCAAAATACTGCCAGTCTCAGAAACCTCCAATCTCATAAACCGGTTGGCCAAAGCCTGAACATCCAAAGCAAAATGGTCCCTCTCCGACTGATAAATAAGCAAGACTACCCATACTGGCTGACTTCTGGCTCAAAGAATCGGCCACCACATTGGCCTTCCCCGGATGATATAAAATGGTAATGTCATAATCCTTCAACAGCTCTAACCATCTCCTCTGCCTCATATTCAACTCCTTTTGCTTGAACAGATACTGCAAACTCTTATGATCCGTGAACACCTCACATGACACCCCATACAGGTAATGCCTCCAAATCTTCAATGCATGAACAATGGCTGCCAACTCTAAATCATGAACTGGATAGTTCTTCTCATGAACCTTCAACTGACGTGAAGCATAAGCTATAACCTTTCCATCCTGCATGAACACTACACCAAGTCCAACCCGTGAAGCATCACAATACACGGTATAAGGCCCTGAACCTGTGGGAAAAGCAAAAATCGTTGTCGTGGTCAAGGCTGTCTTGAGCTTCTGAAAGCTTGCCTCACACTCATCAGACCACCTGAACTAGGCACCCTTCTGAGTCAACCTGGTTATCGGGGTTGCAATAGATGAAACGCCCTCCACAAACCGGCGATAATAACCTGCTAAGCCCAAGAAGCTCCGAATCTCTGTAGTTGAGGTGGGTCTAGGCCAATCTCTAACTGCTGAAATTTTTTTGGGATCCACCTGAATACCCTCTGTCGACACAACATGGCCTAGAAATGCCACCGAACTCAACCAGAACTCGCACTTAGAAAATTTGGCATACAACTGACTATTCCTCAGAGTCTGGAGGACGACTCGAAGATGCTGCTAATGCTCCTCTCGGCTACGGGAGTAAATCATTTAAATATTATCAATGAATACTATAACAAATGAGTCCAAATAGGGCCTGAACACTCGGTTCATCAACTCCATAAAAGCAGCGGGGGAATTAGTCAACCCAAATGACATCACCAAGAACTCATAATACCCATACCGAGTGCGAAAGGCTGTCTTAGGGACATCAGACGCCCTAATCCTCAGCTGATGGTAACCAGATCTCAAGTCTATCTTGGAAAACACCGAAGCACCTTGAAGCTGGTCAAATAGATCATCAATTCTCGGCAAAGGATACTTATTCTTAATAGTAACCTTGATCAACTGCCGGTAGTCAATACACATCTTCAATCGAGCCATCTTTCTTCTTGACAAAAAATACTGAGGCACCCCAAGGAGAAACACTAGGCCTAATGAAGCCTTTATCCAACAAATGCTGCAACTGATCCTTCAATTCCTTCAACTCTGGCGGGGCCGTACGATACGGCAGAGTAGAAATGGGCTGAGTGCCCGGAGCCAACTCAATGAAAAAAACAATATCCCTGTCGGGTGGCACACCCGGCAGGTCAGCAGGGAATATCTCTGGAAACTCACGAACCACGGGCACAGACTCCATATAAGGAGCCTCGGCACTAGAATCACGAACACATGCCAAATAGGCCAAACAACCCTTCTCGACCATGCGCCGAGCCTTCATATATGAGATAGCTCTACCGGAAGAGTGACTAGGAGTCCCTCTCCACTCCAAACGAGGTACTCCCAGTAAGGCCAAGGTCACTATTTTGGCATGTCAGTCCAGTATAGCATGATAGGGAGATAGTCAATCCATCCCCAATATAACATCGAAGTCAACCATATCAAGAAGCAAAAGATCTACCTGAGTTTACAGACCACCAATAACCACTATACACGGTCGGTAAACTCGATCTACCATAATAGAGTCACCCACCGAGGTAGACACATATACAGAAGTACTCAAGGAATCACGGGGCATACTCAAATAAGGGGCAAAATATGAAGACACATAGGAGAATGTAGACCCCGGATCAAATAAAACTGATGCATCTCTACTACAAACTGAAACCGTACCTGTAATGACTACATCATAGGCCTCAGCCTAAGGCCTGGCAAGAATAGCATAGCATCGGGGCGGAGCCCCTCCAACTGAACATCTCTGGGTCGACCTACTTTGGGCTGACCTCTACCTCTCGTGGACTGCCCTCCACCTCTAACTGTCTGGCCTCCACCTATAGCACCTCGACCTCCACCCCTAGATGGCTGAGGGGGTGGGGGTGGGGGTGGGGGTGCACCTGGTGCGGGAACCATAGCACGGGAACCCTGATACTGCAAACCACCAAAACCTCGGGGTCAAAACCTGGAAATGTGCCCCGTACCACCGCAAGTGAAGCAAGCCTCGGCTGCTGAGAATGCTGACCCTGGAACTGCCCCTGTCGACCAGAATAACTACCACGGAAGCTCTAAATTGGTGGTGCACTGATAGGAGTTGACAGCGCACTACGGGATACCTGAAGTGCCGACTGGAATAGCCTAGGAGGATGACCTCTGCCAAAGGAATCTCTGCCTCCAGATGAGGCACCACTGAACCGTCCGAAATGACAAGGTCTCTTGTCAGACCCCTGACCACCACCCTGTGATAAGACAATCTCAATACGCCTAGCCACATCGGCCGCATCTTGAAATGAGATATCAGTTCCTGTCTCCCTGGCCATCTGGAGTCTGATAGGCTGAGCTAGACCCTCGATAAACCTTCTCACTCTCTCTCGATCAGTGGGGAGTATCATGATAGAATGTCAGGCCAGAGTGATGAACCTGGTCTCGTACTGTGTAACAGTCATAGATCCCTGTTAGAGACGCTCAAACTGCCTCTGAAGGTCCTCCCTCTGAGTAACTAGAAGAAACTTCCCCAAGAACAACTCGGAGAACTGAGCCCAAGTCAAAGGTGCATACCCAGCTTGTCTGGTCAAGCAATAATCTCTCCACCAAGTCTTGGCGGTACGAGAAAGACGAAATCTGGCAAAATCAACCCCATTGGTCTCCACAATGCCCATGTTTCGAAGAACCTCATAGCAATTGTCCAAGTAATCCTGGGGATCCTCTGATGGTGCACCAGTAAAAGTAGTAGGAAATAGCTTGGTGAACCGATCCAATCTCCATAGGGCATCAGCAGACATGGCTGCTCCCTCAATTGCCGGTGCTATAATGCCCTGGTGAGCTGCCCCAGCTGTCTGAGGTGCTGGAATCTGGAACTGAGTGGCTAACTGCTCTGGTGTGTGGGTAGAAGGAGTCTGGGGCCCTCCCCTAGCCAGAGAGACGACTGGTGCAATAGGAAGAAGACCGGCCTGAGCCACGCTCTCCATAAGTCCCACTAAGCGGACAAGAGCGTCCTGAAGAATCGGGGTGGCAACGAACCCCTCTGGGACCTGAGCTGGTCCAAGTGGAACCGTCTGAGCAGGAACCTCACCGGAAAAGTCTACCTGTGGGTCCTCTACTGGGGCTGCTGCTCTAGGCTGAGCCCTGCCCCTGCCTCGGCCTCTAGCACGGCCTCAGCCTCATCCTCGGCCCCTCGTAGGAGCTGTAATAGGAGGATCGGGCTGCTGATCGGTAGATGAGGAAGCACGCGTTCTCGCCATCTGCGAGAGAGTAGAATAGAAGCTCAATTAGCCTTTAGAATTCAAATCGCACGACAGAGAAGAAGAAATGTGAAGTTGTTCCTAACTTTGCAGCCTCTGGGGGATAAGTACAGACGTCTCTGTACCGATCCCTCAGACTCTACCAAGTTTTTCCGTGAGTTGTGAGACCTAAGCAACCTAGAGTTCTGATACCAACTTGTCACGATCCGAAATTCACACCTTCAGGCCGTGACGTCATCTAACGTTGAACCCGCTAGACAAGCCAACGTTCAATTAAATTTACTTGTTTACAATTGAAGTAACAACAATGACTAAAGCAATTGTAATTAAAGAATGCGGAAGACTAATAAATTCAAGAGCTTTAACGATAAACCTCATAAAAACTTCCTCAATTACAACCCAGAAACCGGTATCACAATCTCACTAAATACAATGGTTTAAAATAAGTGAGTACAACTGTCTTGGAATTACAAGATAAGATAGAAAATGAGAAAAAGGATAAGAGGAGACGCCGAGACCTGCGGACGCCTGCATGACTACCTCAGTGTCGCCGTGGACTGAAGGCTACTCCCTGAATCACCGTCCACTGTGTTCGGCGCTATAATCTGCACAACATAAAAAAGTGCAGGTGTAGCATCAGTACAATCGACCCCATATACTGAGTAAGTGTCGAGTCTAACCTCGACGAAGTAATGACGAGGCTAGGACACGACAACGAATAACACATGTGCAATTCAATAATGTAACGGGAAATAATGACAGGAAATAAGCAAGTAAATACAACAACGGGGGGCATGCTGGGGATAAAGGGCAATAACTAACTGAAACAACGGAACAAGGAAGAGTTGAAATGTATAAATAATAGCAGGAATTAACAGCTCTGAACAAGTAAATAAACAGAAATGGCACTGCATGTCCCCTCGTGCTATAACCTTACAAACACTCGGCACGGAATGTCCCCTCGTGCATAAATAATAATCACTCGGCATGGAATGTCCCCTCGTACATAACCTCACAACCACTCGGCACAGAATGTCCCCTCGTGCATAAATAATAATCACTCGGCATGGAATGTCCCCTCGTACATAACCTCACAACCACTCGGCACAGAATGTCCCCTCGTGCATAAATAATAATCACTCGGCAAGGAATGACCCCTCGTGCATAAATAATAAATAATCACTTGGCACGGAATGTCCCCTCGTGCATAAATAATAAATAATCACTCGGCCCGGAATGTCCCCTCGTGCATAAATAATAAATAATCACTCGGCACGGAATGTCCCCTTGTGCATAAATAATAAAATCACTCGGCACGGAATGTCCCCTCGTGCATAACCTCACAATCACTCGGCACGGAATGTCCCCTTGTGCATAAATAATAAAATCACTCGGCACGGAATGTCCCCTCGTGCATAACCTCACAATCACTCGGCACGGAATGTCCCCTTGTGCATGACATATGTAAAAGCAACAATTGACCGTAAAGACAATAATAAGAAAGCTCAAATGTACAGAAATAATCAACAAGTATTCTACCATCCCGACAAGGGACTCAGCTATAACCAATCTCACTCAGAGGTATAATTTTAACAAATGATCCGCAACCGGACGAATAATCAATAACTATCTACATTATGAAATACCCTCAATGTATCACTTCCAGAATGACAATTAATTCATTACACCGAGAATATCAAAGAACAATATATAAATCATCAAGTTCGACTCACGGGCATGCTCGACCACAACATATAGGTACCTGTCACCTCACCTATACGTTGGACATGAAATAACACATAGAAAATAAGACTCTATGCTTATTCCCTCAAGCTAAGGTTAGGCCAAACACTTACCTCGATGCCACGAACACAAATCAAGCCTCAACTACCGCTTTACCTCTTGATTCCACCACCAACTCGCTCGTATCTAGCCACAAGTTATTTAATTATATCAATAAATGCTAAATGAATAAATTCTAATGCTTGGAAATGAGCTTGATAAAGTTTTCCCCAAAAAGTCAAAAATCGAACCCGGACCCGCTTGGTCCAAACCCGAAATTCGGATCAAAACCCGATTACCCATTCACCCCCGATCCCGGATATATAATTGGTTTTTGAATCCGACCCCAAATTGAGGTCTAAATTCCCAAATTTCATTATTCTTAGGTTTTTCCCAAAACTTCCAATTCACCCCTTGAAAACCCTAGATTCTAGGATGAAATCTTGTAAAAGAAGTTAAGGAGTAAAGAAAATGAGTTAGAAATCACTTACAAATGTTTTGGACAAGAGAGAGTATTTAAAAAATCGCCTCTTATGTTTTTAGGGTTTTAAAAAATAGAAATTAACTGAAAATCTAGTTTATATATACCCCTCCCAGGCCTCCACCGCGGACCGCGCTAGGGCGACCGCGGAGGCCTCATTGCAAAACCTGCTGAAACTCCCCCACCGCGGACCGCGCTAGGGCGACCGCGAGCGCGAAGGTCTCACCGCGGACCGCGAAAGGTCGACCGCTGACCTCGCTGTGGGTTCATAGACCTGGCCCCTCACACCTGCAACAACTTTCTAAGTCTAAAAGCACCTCGGAACCTACCCGAAACTCTCCCGAGCCCTCGGGGCTCAGCACTAATTATACACACAACCTCAAAAACATCCTATGGACTCACTCGTGCAATTACACCACCAAAATAACATTAAAAACAATGAATTAGGCCTCGAAATTATTGTAGTACTTCACAAAATCTTAAACTCTCATATTTTCCACTTTTAGTGTCAAACTTAGTCCGTTTCTTACCAAATTCCACAGGTAACTCATAATAAACATATTGAACATGTTCTGGGCTTCGAAATCACAATACGGGCCTGATCACACAGGTTTCACATCAAATTTCATTTTTAAAAGCCTTTATACTTTTCAGAAAATAATTTTCTTTAAAATTTTATTTCTCGGACTTGGGACCTCGGAATTCGATTGCGGGCATACGACCAAGTCCAATATTTTCCTACGGACCCTCCGGGACCGTCAAATCACGGGTCTGGGTCCGTTTACCAAAAATGTTGACCAAAGTCAACTTTATTCAAATAATTATCATAAATTCAACATTTTATTCAATTTTCTATTTAACGGCTTCCCGGCTACACGCCCGGGCTGCGCACACACATCGAGGTGAGATAAAAGGAGGCTTTCATGGCCTTGAAACACAGATTTAGCTAAAATTACACGGGATGACCTTTCGAATCATCACAATATTGATTCTTGATTGGCTCACGTTATGCACTGTAGATCGGGAGGATAGTACCATCATCCTCCTTCATAAAAGAGTTCTTGCATCTAGAGAGCTTAAGCAGAGTTAGAGTCTCCTTACTCTTTTCAATAACATTGCTTCATCCTTCTAGTGCGTTGGTAGATGATCTTTCTCCTTTTGAGGATGAAGATATGAAAGTAAGAGTTGATGCAAATCACACTTAGAGTGCTTGTTGTCCCAACAAGATTCTCCTTGTAACTGGTTCAAGGCTTCCAAAGGTAAGATCGAGAATGCTTTCCACACCGGCATAGAACTTGAAATTAGTAGCATTAGAGGAAGTTGATTTGGAGTCGGTCATCTTTCAAGTTATTTTGATGTTATGAACTTTGATGATCATAAATTCGAGATGAGAGGTAGAGATAGCACATGCCAAAGTTTATAGACTATAAATTCGGGTAAAAAAACTTAATCAAGACTAAAAAATATTACAACAATCATAGTATTTTATTTCAAATATTTGAGTGTTACAATCTCTCTGAATTCTCTGATTTTTCTTTCTAATAGCAATAATTCAAGGGCCTTTGAGCTTGATCTTGAATTTGAATTTGATTTATCTGTCATGAATGCCTTGATGGTCACCACGAACAACAATTCTATCATGAACAAGTAGCCTTGATCTTGAACACCTTGTATATGATTTGATTTTATTCTTGATCTTGAATACTTAAAACTTGTGTTGAACTGCTTGACCACTTTCAGTTTGTGGAGAGTTGTAGCCTTTGATCCACGAGCTATCTTTTGTCTTCTTGTTAGACCTTAGCTTCTCCTCCCCTCAAATGAGACAAGTGACCCCTTTATATAGGTGTGGGGTTGATTAGCCTCCAAGAAAGGCTTATGGGTCATGTGCTTGGTCTTTTTCACGACCCGAATTCCCAACCCTCGGGATTATGATGGCGCCTAACACCATACTTGCTAGGCAAGACAATGTTAGAATTTAATTAAACATTTTCTTTAGAAAGTTTACTTAAACACAATAGAACAATTTCAAATAAAATGAAATCTAATACTTTCCAATAATTAACTTCATGAATAATATTAGAAATAATAAAACGAACCACGAACTAATACTAAATGTATAACTACCTAGGGTCTGGTGTCACAATTCACGAACTACTAAAGAATACTACAAATATTTGGACTGAAAGAAATGTATCTCTATTTTAAATAAAATAAAACACTATCTAAATATTAAAGGGAAGCCTCCAGAAATCTGCGGACGCAAGCAGATCTACCTCGGGTCTCCGTGCGAATGATATCAGCTACTACTTTCACCTAGCTCTGGTCGGTGCCTGGATCTGCACAAGAAGTGCAGAGTGTAGTATCAGTACAATCGACCCCATGTACTGAGTAAGTGCCGAACCTAACCTTGACGAATTAGTGACGAGGCTACGGCGGGGCATTTATAATATAACCTATGAACAATGTATAATAAAGCAAGAAGGAAATTCTAAACTAAAAAAAACAATAATCTGTAGCAATAAATAAAATTACTCAGCCATCTTTTCCAGGTCTCAACTATAACCAATTCTCACATAAGTTTTAAAATTTTCAAATTTCACTTTAAAATAACCGTAAGTGCAAAATATGAGAAACAATAGAGTAAAATAGTAAGTTTTTCAAATCTTTGTGTTTAAAATCAGTAAATCATAAATGTCCTTCCTTATTGCTCCTTATTGAGGCGCGCAACCCGCTCCTACCTGTCCACCCTTATTGCTCCTCCCTATATATATCACCCTTATTTTTCTTGTTGCGGCGTGCAACCCAATCCCACATGTACACCCTTATCACTCCATGTTGCGGCGTGCAACCCGCTTCCACCAGACAATCACATCACTTTTATTTATAAAAGATTTCACAATTCAGGTCAAAGCCTTTCACAATATTTTTGTCTCAACAATTATAAACAGAAAGCTGTACTTCTCATAAACTTCATCAATTATCATTTCACAATGAAACCAACTGGAATATATAGTAAAACACTGTCGACCGGCTCAATCTTTATGTACCACAATTAAACCAAGGGAATAACCAACACTTCCAAAATACTTGAAACAATACTTAACGACAAGTTGACGAAACCAAGTAGACATGTAGACATTAATGATCATAAAACAATTAAGCCAGGAATCAATTAAATTGGAAACGGGGAAGTGATCATGTTCAACTAATAATTTGGTGGTGCATAGATACTCGTCACCTCACCTATACACCACACACATGCAAATTCACATAGCTCTTAAGTTGGGGATTCCTATTCCCCCAAGTCAAGGTTAAACCAAGCACTTACCTCAATTTCACAAGCAAATCACTGCTCTAACACAACTTTTCCTTTAAAATTTGCTCTCACCCGCTCGAATCTAATCACAATTAGTTCAATATCATCAATTATTGCTTAAAGGAATTAACTTTAATGAAAAACTATGATTTTCCTATATTTTTCTTATCAAATACAAAAATCGACCCCGGACCCGCTTGGTCTAAAGTCGAGGTTTGGACCAAAACCCGTTTACCCATTCTCCCCCGAGCCTGAATATACAATTGGTTTGGAATCTGACCTCAATTCGAGGTCTAAATCCCCAAATTTCGAAATTCTTAAGTTCTACCCAAAAATCCCAATTTTTACAATGAAAACTCTAGATTCTATGATGAAATCTTGTTAAAAGTTTTTAAGGATTGAAAGAAATTAGTTAGAAATCACTTACCAATGATTTGGAGAAGTTTGGCTCTTTGAAAAATCGCCTATGGAGGTTTAGGGTTAGAGAGAAATGAAAAATAGGGGAAAATCCCACCTAAAATCTCACTTAACAGGCTACGGTTATCGCATTTGCGATCAGGGGTTCGCAATTGCGAACCCTTTGAAAGTTTGCAGCCATCGCATTTGCGACATATGAGGACCTTCGCAATTTCGGCTAGAAATGTCGCATTTGCGAGGATGGCCTGCCCAAGCCTGGTTCGCATTTGAAACATTATTGTCGCATTTTCCAGGCCTTCTCACTTCGCAATTGTGATGCCTGATCTCGCAATTGTGAGATCAGAGGCCTGTGTAAAAACACCAGATGCACAACTATGGTTTCTAAGTTCTAATCAAACCGTAGCCTACCTGAAACTCACTCGATCCCTCGGGGCTCCAAACCAAACATGCACGCAAGTCTAAAAACATCATACGGACTTGCTCGTGCGATCAAATCATCGAAATAACATCGACAACTACGAATTCAACCTCAAAACTCATGATTTTCTCAAGAACACTCAAATTTTCTAGTTTTTCAACCGGACATCCGAATCACGTCAAATCAACTCCGATTATCAGCAAATTTCACATATAGGATTTAAATATCATAAAAACCATGTACTGGGCTCCAAAACCAAAATACGGGCCCGATACCAATAATTTCACACATTAATTCATTTCTTTATTTCCTGTAAAAACCAGCACAATAATTTTCTTCAAAAATTATTTTCTAAGGATAGGGATCTCGGAATTCAATTTCGGGCATACGCCTAAGTCCCATATTTTATTGCGGACCTTTCGAGTTCGTCGGAACACAGTTCCAGGTCCGTTTACTCAAAATATTGATAAAATTCAACTAAAATCAAATTTTAACTCTAAAAATTACTATTTCTCATATTTTTCACATAAAAGATTTTCGGATTCACGTCCGGATTACGTACTAAATTGAGGTAATTAAAATAAGTCTTTTAAGTCTAATAAGCCCAGAATAGTATCTTAATTCATAAGATGACCCTTTGGGTCATCACAGTCTTCATGGGTGTACCAATTAGTAGAAGACCATAAATGGGCAAGCCCAATGCATGTGGGACTATTTGTCAAATTCATATGTGTTGGAGCTGAATAATTAATCCAATTATCTTAGCACATAATTTTTATTTGGACTAATATATATTGAATTTAAAATATAGCCCAAGTCATTTTATTAATTTAAATCCAATAAATTTTATGTAGCTACAATTAAAATCAAATTAGGTATCTCGTTACACTTATATATATATATATATATATATATATATATATATATAACGAACTCAAAATCCACCTGGTCGTGATGGAACCTAACTCAAATCGCTAGGTGAGCAAAATAACAGTCAACATAATTCTAGTGAAAATAATAAGAGATCAATAATGGATTAATTAAAATTTTAACAATAACCCAAGGACTGGTACTACAAGTCCCAAGCTACTAAGGCTGTCACGATCCAATTCCCACTATAAGCCGTGATGGTGCTTAACATCGACGCTAGGCAAGCCAACGATGAATTATCCATGTAATTATTCATTTTAATATTTTTAAAGTCATTGATTTACTTTACTTTATTTATATTTTTTTATTTTTTTTATTATAAGTGAAGGTTTTTTGGACGACGAAGGGTACTGTAGGTAATACAAATTCATTTTATGGGCTTTTTAGTACTTTGGTTCAACCCTTTTGTTACAAACACGTATTTTATTTGTGAGTACAACTGGATTCCACTACACTCATTGTCACGCTCTTAACTGATTTTGGCCATTTCATCTTCTTCGTCAGCCTATTTCTTTTTCTCCATTCTTAGTATTCTCTTCACTTAAAGGCATGCTTATTCATGCCTTCTCATTTCTCCATTTTGTTTCTTTTTCTCTCTCTATTTTTCATGCTCTGACTGGATTTACCTTTTGCAGGTGAGTTTAGGTTTTAATTTTTCTGTTGATTTCTAGGTCTTCTTTTTCCTAATTGACTGGATTTCTTTTTTTGTAGTTGGATTTTTATAATCATGCACCTGTTTTCAAATTTTCATATTTCTTGTCAAGTGCAACTGATCGATCACCTTTAATTCTAAAAGTTTCACTTTCTCTATTTTTCATTTCCTCCTACCTATCTCTTTCTCTATCTTCTCCATTGGAGCTAATAGTATTCTGGTGAGTATTTTGTGTTTGGTATTTTCCTTTATTTGTCCTTTCTCATTTTCTTTATCAATCTTTTTCTGGTATTCTATTTTGTTCGTTTGTATTGTAAATTATCCTCCGCATTTTTTTTTGTGTACATGCAGCTATGGATACACTCTTCAAAACACACATGCATCCTGATCGGCCAGATAAAATCCAAAAGCATAAGGACTGAATGAAGAGAATATTTCTGTGTTCTGCTAAATTTTAGTCTATTCTTTTCGGGTGAGAAGGTAAACTGTTGATTCTGTTTTTGATAGACTGTAAATTTATGTTTGTATTCGTGCTTTATTTTTATTTTTAATGCAAAATATAAGTGCTTTTTTGGTCTACAACTATACATGTCTAATGTTTCCTTCTTTTTAAAATTTTTTGGGTAGATTTTGTGTATGCATGTTGTCTTTATTGTTTGAGCTCTTTTAGAACTAGCCACATTTTCCATGTCAACGACAAATGTTGATTAAAAGGGAAGAACTTTGATGCACTTAAGGTGTTCGACGATTTAACCAAAACAACTGAATAACTTAATTTCTACCATTTTTTCGTAGGTGAATTTATCACAAGTATCTATCCTTTTGCAAGGCAGAACTTTTGATCAAACACATGTAGGCCATTTGAAAGATGTTCTACAATTGTAGGTATGGTAGTGAAATCCGCGCATATTCTTTACTGGGATGTATTTGCAAATTCATTTGTATCTTAAAATATGAAGCCTTTTCATGAAAGAAAATGATTATGGATAATTCTTTAATGCTGCCCTGCATTTGGACTGTGCTGCAATTAGTGATGTTGCTTCGTTAGGAATTCATCATTAGCAAAAATCTCTCATTTTACCTTTCCTTTATCTGTTTATTTTGAGTATCTATTTAAATAAAACGGTATACACAATTAATTTCATTGATTTTTTCTTCTTTTCATTTGATATCTAGGTCAATATAAATGTGTATACAGACAACCTTCCAAAATGTTTGTCAACCTAATGATGTTTAAATGCAGTACTTGTCATATCTTTGAACTCCTCATTGAATAAATGAAATATAGTAGTTTTTTTTTGTATTGGTTT
The DNA here is from genome assembly GCA_005239495.1 of Nicotiana undulata. NCBI lineage: Eukaryota > Viridiplantae > Streptophyta > Magnoliopsida > Solanales > Solanaceae > Nicotiana > Nicotiana undulata. The sequence continues at coordinate 38,447 of ML257751.1, read as the reverse complement.
TTCTTGATAATATGTGGCTTCTAAAACAGGGTTGTTTTAGTATACGTTAATGAAGATGGACTCATTGACTCCCTAGTGGTTTATGCAACACCGAGATAATATTATGTGATGTTGTCATTCAGATGCATGGTCTACTTGATAGTGGACTGAGGGCAGCTCATATTAAGAGCTAAGAGAATGTAGTTTTTGCTTCCTTAATAAAAATAAGAGTTCTTCCGGTCAATTTAATTTTGATATTAATGATCATGATATTTCATTTACCGCAATTTCGATATTTATAGTATATAAAAGGAGTGAATGGTTCCTATTGGTTTCTAGAACATTGAGATCTATTCATGCGAAAATGGCTGCATGAAAATATAAATGAAGCTTGAGAGAACTTTGTTAGAAAAATAACTGTTTTGATGTTTGGGTAATAAAATGATCTTCTCTTCTCCATTTTCAATGTAATTGTTTATCGTAGCTTTCCAAAAGCAAAAGCTTATTAGGTTGAGGGGGTACATACATGTATTAGTCTATGATTAGGTATTTATCCTTTATAAGGTTCTCAAAAATGAAAGACTGTAGTAAATCTTTTACGGAGTCCACGTAAATACATCATCCCAGTGAAAAGCATATGAAGAAACCGAAGTCTCAATTTGACTTGTCAGGCAGTTTGAAGTTAGTAAAGTAATATTTTCTGTGGGAATGAACCTTTCACATTGTAGATGAGTTTTTTATTATGCAAGCAAACTTTTCATGATCATAATTATGCCACTTTTAAAACATAATTTTGTCTATAGAAGCCAATTTGCATTTCAAGAAAATGAATATTAAAAAATTTGAAACTGAAAATTACTTAACCTTTGATATTTAGTTTTGACATTCTTATAAATAAGTATCTCTGCGCCTCATTACTGTTTGGTCTTGCCATTAGTTCGAGCAATCTTCTCCATAACGTATTATATTTGCACTTGCAAGTAATAACATGTTTGAAATGTAGCCTGCAGAATAGCAGACACTTCAATTGATCTAAGTTATTCTTTACCGAACATAGGTGTAACGCTTATGTGCTAGCTTATATCTTCTAACTCCTCATTAGAGGAACTTGAACGGCCTTAAGAAGTGAGTATATAAGAAAAGCAGACAGATAATGGAGAATTATTTTGCTATAAAACCTCCATGTAATGTGGTTTTATTATGTTTTACTCTGATTTTTCTCCAATAATGTTTATCTTGTGTTATAATATTTGTCTTGTGTAATCCCTCTCTCTACTATGATTCAATTAAAATACTCACTTACAAATGTTCCTTTTGATAGCCAAAGGATATATCTACATAGATACTTACAACTTCGTACAAAAGGCTACTATGTTGTTTCCAAAGTAGTGATGCTATAGCAGTGCAGTATTGATTCCTGGCGGTTCCGCTAATCTTCCTATAAATTCCATTCCTAAAAACCCGGCAATGCTTCTTTGCGTAAAGAACTAACACATCTGAAGTTAAGAAAAATGAACCATTTAACCTTTTAACCAGTATATGCTAAGTAGTGGCAATAAGAATCTGAACTTTTAGCCTATTTCCTTTTCCCTTTGAGTTCAATCCTACCAGCCTTTGAGTCAGCGCCTTCGCAGCCTGCCTGTTATACTCAATGGACGAGGTAGGCGTGCGATACGATATTCGTTGGAACAAAAGAGAGCAACAAAAAACAACTTAAGTAAAGATCTGGTTGATTTGATTCCATCCCCCTTCTACTGTCTCTCCTACCTACCACGAGTCCCTCTCCCCCGGCACGATGGAGGTTCCGTAGCACGTCATGAGCATCGGGCTAAGGGGCGGTTGAGCAACTCAAGCGAATATGCTTGTTCGCCCCAATCTCATCCGAGAGAACAGGAAATAACATCTCTATATGATAAGTTTGAAGGAGCGTACCGGCAATGCTTAACATATTTTCTCTAACTAGCAAATTTTTAACTAGTGTTCTTTGATACCGATAGTTTAATACTATAGTGTCAAGATATTATCTGATGCAAGCTATCAATCTCCATATACATGGTAAGTAAAAAGTAGAAATGTCATGGTTTACTTTTTGCTTCTTTGGATGGTCAACATATTTATGTGATTAATATAACCACGAAAATATTATGGTAACTTAGAGTTTGGTTGCAAGTAATTGATTGAGTTTTTCCATGAAATAGTGTTGAAATGGAGAATTCTGGATAATGCAAATAATCTCAAGTATGAGTTATAGAAGTATGTGTATCTTGCCAAGGAGTAGAATCTTGAATAAGGTTGGAGGTTATAGAATGCTTGGGTTGTGACATTACCCATCTTAATTCTACTTGCCTTAATTCCACTTGCCTTTTTCATGAAAGCCACTACGAAGTGCTACATGATGATTTGTTAAAAATCTTATGGAAGTATACAATCACTATCAAGGCAATAATACGATGCGATCCCTTTTGTTTTTTGTTTTTCAGCTAATATGACTGTTAGATGAAGTTCATAATGTTGTTCTTCATTTTCTAAGTGTATCTGGATGAGAAAAAGCTGACGTGAGCTTCACAAATTATAGTCAATCCAAGTCCGAGATAGAGGATGGGATAGCACTAGCTTGATAACGAGATCACGAAAGACCTATTGCTATGTAACAGGCCAAGCACTATGTACGAAGTTTCGTATTATGCAAGTCTGTGATTGCAACTTAATATATGAGGGGGCAAAACATTGTCAAAGTGCCAAACATAAAATTCATTTTGAGATGGCATCATGGGTGACACTTGATGTAACACTTTTTTTCATTCTTTGAGCCGATAGGCAGAAGGGTAATTGGTGAAGATGTATTCATATTGATAGTATATTGGTTTTATTCGTCTATTTTTTTGCACCATGTGATGGTGCAAAATCACTTTAACAGTATTTGGTTATTAGGCATTCTAAGTTGTATATCTTATGAATTTGCAATCTAAAATTCTATTATCAGATCATAGTATTATGTATACTTCATTGTCACATTTATCGATTGAAAGAGCCAGTCGAATTGCTTGGAATCAAGTAAAGATCATACTACCGTTGTATATGTATTGCAATAATGTAACTATGAATTAACATGTTTAGTAAACATCACTGCAAAATATGTTTATGTCCACTTAAGGCAAACAAAAGGTCAAGTCCATCGGGCCCGTATTGTTACGACCCAATTTCTAATGCGGGTCGCGATGGCGCCCAACAGCGGGGTTAGGCAAGCCAATATGAATTTCACTAGGTGTTACCCTTCCCATTTGATTAAACAAGTCAATATTTACCTGTTTAAAACAATTAAACATGATGATAGCTTGATATGAAAAGAAAATCATAACAATACATGGCCAAATAAAGCATATGTATGCATATACAGTCCAAAACCCAAAATATACACCACGTGTGTGCCAGAAACTAGTGTCACGAGTGTCACGGGCAACTATCGGAATATACAAGATACATATAGATACAGATCCACAGCCTGGATGAAATAGACGGGGAAAATAACAAAAGGAACTTCAGGGTGTTGCTAGGAGGTCGCCAGGAAGAGCAGCTCACCGTGTATTCTAATCACACAAATCAGTATCTAGCACCGGCCGGATAATCAGAAGTACCAGTCTCCGGACCTGTACAATCAAGTACAGAAGAAGAAGAAGTGCAACATGAGTACATACATAAATATGTACCCAGTGAGTATCCCGTCTAAACTCGAAGGAGTAGTGACGAGAGGTCGACTAGATACTCACTAAGGTCCAGCAATATAATATAAAAAGAGATATGGCTAAGGCAGTAGGTATGTGAAGCAGAAATCAACGNGCATAAGGACTGAGGTCATAAGCTACCCACGATCGCGAATCATACCTGTGACTCGTGTGCTGACGCGAAAATGATAAGCTCCCCACGATCGCGAATCTTACCTGCGACTCGTGTGCTGACTCGATAATGATAAGCTACCCACGATCGCGAATCTTACCTGCGACTCGTGTGCTGACTCGATAATGATAAGCTTCCCACGATTGCGAATCTTACCTGCGACTCGTGTGCTGACTCGATAATGATAAGATTCCCATGATCGCGAATCTTACCTGCGACTCGTGTGCTGACTCGATAATGATAAATGCATATTCATATATATATATATAGGTTTATGTGTACCGACTCAACAATGAACCCAACAGGACTGTGCCAATACCACTGTAGCCAACCGGGATTAATTCATAATATTTCACCTTTCCATGTCATCTCAACAACAATCACAACTTACATTACATACAAAGTACAAATAAGGCACATAAGGCATGCTCGTGAGTCCTAAAGCTACCCGACATAGCAATATAGTCGCCACGTATGGACTCTCGTCACTTGGTACGTACGCGGCCCCCACAACATATATACTTAACAAATAAGGAACCTATGGGGACATTTCCCCCTTACGAGGTTGGAAAGGAGACTCACCTCGTGACGAAATCACCCCTCGGATCAAGGATGCGCCCGAAATCTCCGAAATCTACCCTCGACGGCTCGCAACTAGCCAAATATAGTATAATTGAATCAATTCAAGCTCAAGGAAGAAGAATTAACCAATTATCCCAAAGTTAGACATTCTTGAAGGATTTTGAATTTTCGACCACGGGCCCACACGTTCAAATCCCGAAAATTCTCGAAGGGATCACTCACCCGTAGCCTAAGGATCATAATTATGTAATTTATACTTAAATTCCCGGCTTTAAACGGATAATTCACAAATTTCCCAAAAGCCCTAAATTACTACCCAATTTCATGAATTTGATAATTTAGAAGGAAGATTAACTAGGAATTGATGTTTAGAACTAGGTGTTAGGGAGAATTTTACTTACCTCAAACACTGGGTGGAAGGCTCCTCTTGAAAGCTCTCATGAAGCTTGGGGAAGAAGATGGAAATGGTGAAATAATGCCAAATCCCGTATTAAAATCACACTGCCCAGCTGCTTATACTGTGCGATCACAGATGGGGAAGTGCGCTCGCACAGGCCAACTGCCCAGTGCCCTCAAGAGCACTGTGCGATCGCAGCTATAGGCTGGCGATCGCGGAGAGTAGGGGAAACAAGTTTGTGCTATCGCGGGGGTAGGGGCTGCGATCACAGAGAACTAATCCGGGCCAGTCCAAAAACTTACCCTATGCAATCGCGGATAGACCTGTGTGATTGCACAGGTCATTTTCCACCCCTGTTCCAATCCTCTTGTGCGATCGCAGCCTTGCACCTGCAAACGCACTGAAGAAAACCAGACAGAAAAGTTCTGGTGTTTTGGAATTAACTTCGAGGGGTCCGAAACTCACCCGAGCCCCTCGGGACCCCGTCCAAAGAAGCCAACAAGTCTGTACTCATGATATGGACTCGCTCGAACTCTCGAAACATGAAAAATAATAGCGAAACTCAGAATTCAACCCCAAAACCAAATTGAATCAAAACTTAAGAACTTGAAATTCTAGAATTCACTTCAATGCACCGAACGGGCCTATACTACTCGGAATGACTTCAAATTTTTGCAGACAAGTCATAAATGACATAACGGAACTATTCCCGGTCTCGGAATTCCGTTCGGACCTCGATAGCATAAAATCACGTTCCAACTCAAATTTCAAACTTAAGAAAATCCTGATTTCCACTTCGGGCGACGAAATGCTCCCGGGTCATCGAAAACCCGTTCCGAACATACGCCCAAGTCTGTAATCATCATACGAAGCTACTGGAGCTGTCAGAACTCGATTCTGAGGTCGTTTGCTCAAAATGTTGACCGAAGTTAAACTTTGCCAAATAGGCCAACCTTAAGGAACCAAGTGTTCCTAAAGTACTCTAAAAATTTCCAAATCCCGAGCTACCAGTCCCCGCAAGTCATAAAGAACGAATAGCTGCAATGGAAGGTTTCATTTAAGGGATTGGGATCCTAATACGCAAAATGACCGGCTGGGTCGTTACACGTGTTATGCATGGGTACGACTCATCTAGTTTATTTAATAAGAGAACGATTAATATGTGATTGTAGTAATGTAAAGCATGAAATAAACAAAAAAATGAAGTAGTGAATTTAACAATCAAAACCATTAAAAAATTTCCCAAAACTCGGTGTCACAAGTGCATGAGCAAACTAGTAGAATATACAAAACCTGCTATACTACTGTTTGGAGTAAGATAGACAGAAAAATAAATACAACAAGAAGAGACTCTGGGCACTGCAGAACGGGCATAGAAAGCACCTCACCACTAAGTCTCCGGGTACTGGAGGTACGCTCCTGAATGGCCGCTAGATACACCTGCATCAGATCATACACGATTAGTGCAGAAGTCTAGCATGAGTACATAAACAACATGTAACCAGTAAGTATCTAGCCTAACCTCAAAGAAGTAGTGACGAGGGGTCGACATCTACACTTACTAAGGGTCAATAAATAAAGTGAATAAATTATAGATAGACATGGAATAGATATAATAACAAAATATTGAACAATAACTAAGTGGTTCTTTAACTAAATATCAATTAAAATTTCCAACTATCACATACTATTTTCAACAATTAAGAGGCATCAAGTAATTATAAATTCTCAAGTCATGGAACATATATCAAGTATAATCAGATTGCAAGCAATATCACACACGATTTATGCCGAGGTCATACGGCTTGATCCAGAATAGTGTGTGCACAGTCGAGGGTCGACCGACGTGAACCATAGATGTATCTAGCCGAGGTGTCGGCCCCATCCGATGGAAGAGAGAATACTCTACGAACTCCGATTAACGGCTACTACATAAGAATAATACTCATGGAAGGTATAATTTCCACCAATAGTCAAGTAACCCGCCAAGACTCAAAGTAGTGAGCTCAGTCTTTACAAATCCTTTATCAAATTTCAAATATAGTTTAAGCAATTAAGCTAATAAGTTGGGTACAAATAATACAAGTAATACACGGTAAAGTCCTAAAACGACCCCGGCATAAGCATGATTTTTAGCTACATGCGGACTCTCGTGACATCTCGCGCACGTAGATCCGCAATTATTAGCAAACAATCATTTATAGAACCTACGGGGAAAATTCCCTCTTACAAGGTTAGGCAAGAGACTTACCTCATTTCCAAGTCTTCTTCCCGGTCCACAATTCAAACTGAAGCCTCAAATCGGTGCCACGCAATCCAAAACTAGCCAAATTAATCAATGCATACTCAAAAGTTTATAATTTAACTATTAGAGTAATTACCCAACCCAAATTGAAAGATTCCTAAAATTTACCCTCGGGCCCACGTGCCCGGAATACGAAAATGTGTACGGCTAAAATCGGGAAGGCCAATTTTATGTTTAGTGTGACATTTGGTAGCTTATTCGCATAAGATCCGAGGTATGGCCCGAGGTCTGACCTCGAGCCTCCCTTACATTCGACCTCAAGGCAGTACGGGCTCAAGATTGGCGTACGGAAACGACATGAAGATTGAGGCAAATAGCTGTATAACAAAGTACGACTCCGTACTCAGACATTAACTAGTTGTATCAATAGCATGTCTTTGTAATAAATGATAGTGTACTATGTTGGGATTTCCCCTCCTATATAAAGGGGACCCTTTTCATTTTGTAACACACACAAAATATTCAATACAAGGAACAATAACATTCTCTGCTTCATTACTCAAACCTTCCATATTTCTGTCTGTTAGCTCATTTACTTACATTTATTGCTTTTCATTAATTGTTCTTCATTTATAGCTCATTATTGATCATAAGTAGCATATTCTGAAACTTATAAAGTTGTTATAAGCTTCATCGACCGTCAAACGGTAGCTCCGAACCTCGACCCCGAGGACCCCCGATACCAACATCGAACATCCGATTCGAGACTTCCCGGTTTGTGTATCTTCAATATCATACTGCTTTTACTCTACCTGTTTCAATTTCGCTCAGCATCAACTGCCTAAAAACTAGTACTGAAATAGATTGCATATTTTTAGAACCACTTAATCAAATATAATTGTAATTACCATTTTTACGGTAAACAGTTTGGCGCCCATCGTGGGGCTAAAAATAATAGTGATTATTTTAGTGATGGCCCGCTGGAAATATCTTTCACACTTTATCTTGTCCAATGAATCTTTGATTTCAGGTTAGAATGTATAACTCAGTAAACGCACGCGAGAATAACGGTGCCGAATACCGTGGAGAAAATAGTGCAGTTATTTCAGGTGTGGGCATACCGCCAAACAACCCTGAGGGTGCACCAAACCCAAACCCCGTGGATGTGGGATCTCGCAACTCCCCACACGTTGACGTCAGTTCTCGCACCAACGGTGATACGCATCCTGCGGAAGAATAGGAGGTTCAGAACACCCCGGCTCAAGAAGAAAGGCAGGTAAGCCTTCACGTTATTTTTGAAATGTTGCAGGCACAGCAACTGGCAATTGCTCAACTGCAAAGCCATCAGAAAACTTCGAGTACACTAGCACCAGAGGTGGCTCCTCGAGTCGAACAAGTTCCGGAGAGGTCAAGCAATAACGGGTCAGCAGCCGACCCCGCCATCATGAAAATGCTTGAGGACCTCACCAAGAGAATCGAATTAGGAGGGTCGACCAAATTCCAGGTGCACCCCCTATCCTGAAGGGTGTGGATTCGAAGAAATTTGTGCAAAGACCTTTTCCGTCTAGCGCGGCCCCAAAGCCCATCCCGAAAAAATTCAGAATGCCCGACCTTCCGAAATACAACGGAACCTCGGACCCCAACGAATACATCACCGCCTACACTTGTGTTGTGAAGGAGAACGACTTAAAGAAGGATAAGATCGAATTTCTCCTGTTAAAAAAGTTTGGAGAAACACTGTCGAAGGGGGCTATGATGTGGTACCACAATCTTACCCCTAATTCAATAGACTCATTTGCCATGCTGGTGGACTCTTTCATAAGGGCTCACGCTGGAGCCATCAAGGTAGCAACCAGAAAGTCCGACGTCTTTAAAATCAAGCAAAGAGAAAGCGAGATGTTGAGGGAATTTGTATCCCTCTTTCAAATGGAGCGAATGGAGTTACCGCCAGTCTCCGACAATTGGGCGGTGCATGCCTTCACTCAGGGCCTGAACGAACGAAGCTCGATAGCTTCGAAGCAGCTGAAGCAGAACCTGGTTGAATATCCTGCTGTCACCTGAGCAGATGTCCACAACCGATACCAGTTGAAGATTAAGGTCGAGGAAGACTAATTGGGATCACCATCGGGTTCAGTGTGTCCCAATAGGCTCCCAGTGAAGGAACCAAAGCTGAACAAGGAAAGATACCAACCATACGCCGAAGATCAAAGGAGCACCCCGAGGCGCAACATACCCCGAAGTGATCGGAGGGTAGACTGAGGACAAAATCCACGGGGACTTGTAAACCGAGTCGATTTCAACTTGCACGAAGGACCAGTGGAGGCGCCCCAACTATCGAAGTACAAATTTAACGTCGATGTCTCGGACATTATGTCGTCCGTAAGCAAAATCAAGGAGACTGGGTGGCCCAAACCCATATTGTCAGATCTATCACAAAGAAACCATAACTTGATGTGTGAATTTCACGGCACACACGGTCAGAATACTGAAGATTGCAGACAACTCTGGGAAGAAGTAACCCAACTACTCAGCAAATGGCACCTCAGAGAATTCCTCAGCGACCGGGCAAAAAACCAGTTTCAAGAAAGAAAGGCGAACGTGATAAATGAGGTGGAAGAGCCGCAACATGTCATCCGCATGATCATGTGAGGGATCGGCGCCCTCGCATTCAACAACAAAGGCATCGGAACCTTACCGCAACCCCTTATCTGCACATTGGTAATTCCTTTTCTTATGAATACATTTCAGATTGAACATGTGCTTGTGCATCTAGGTAGCTCAGCCAACGTAGTCAGGTCAAAGGTAATAGGGCAGCTCGGACTGCATGACCAGATTGTTCCCGCCCAGATTTGGTATGGCAAGCGAGACCCCAAAAGGAGAGATCGTCCTACCGACCAGCATGGACGATGCAACTCAGGATATCAAGTCCCATGTCATTCGACGAAAGGAGGAATAAAAATGGTGTACGAGGAGCTGCACGCAGAATAGCGGCAACGCGCTGCATTCCCAACTGCATCAGAATTTACAAATGAAGGACCGTACCGCATCCTTAGAACATACAGGAAAGGATAACACGCCGTTGAGGCTAGTACACGACATCGTCGCTAAGGTACGACTGTCCCCTTTATTTATTCACATTTTGTACTAATTTATATGCAGGTATCCAAGAAAGGAAGTCGAAACACCTTCCGATTCGAAGGCCTTAGGTTTTAAAGCACGCGTTGCACTCTTTTCATTCTCTCATATTTTACCCCGGAAAGGGTTTTGACGGCAGGGTTTTTAACGAGGCAACACCTATGTGCTACCCAAGGAGAACTCGGCCAAGTATTCAAGGGTTTTCTCAAATCCACCTAAAATACTGGTTGGCAATATCCCGGGTAGTTTCCCTTCAAGCAGAACGAAACAAAGGGTCTCAATAGGAAAATAGTGTACCAGGCCAAACGGTCAAATGAACCGTGTCCGCATAGAAGGATCGAACCCTCGACGACGGAAACATGTATACTTGTATAAAACAATAAAAGGAATACTTTATCATCAAAACACTTTGCAAATTCAAGAAACAACTATCATTAACATTTGAGTTGTCAAGATCCGAGGCCGTAAGATCCCAAGCGGGTAACCTCGGACATGTTCAAAACTTTAAGTCCTACGGGCATGGCCTAGATTGATAAGCCACAAATGGGCGTATCTAAATAACAAGGCACAATCCCGACTTCAAAGCCAATGCTATATATTCGAACTTGTAAGACCCGTAAAAAGGCATACCCTCGAATATAGATGCCGAGATACAATAGTCGGGACTAAAGGCTCCGGCCAAACCCAAACGACTCCGGTCGATAGGCTACAGCCAAACTAACGTGACTCGGGGACGCCTGACTATCGCGATAAAATCAAATCCTTTGAATTTACTTCGGATAGGAGCAGTTAATTCACAATACCCCAGGCTTAAGCGAAAGAGCTTCAATCATTTTCATTTAATCTCCCAACTATGAAAAGGCTTCGAAATTTCAGCCATAGGGCAAAACCTTCCGAGGTGCCCACCCATCACCACATAACGATTCATAATCGAGGTTCTTATTAAACCGTCGAAGAATCGGACAAATACAAACTTATCAAAAAAGCTTTTGCGAGGGAAAATATATCTATATTAAAGGTCATATTGACCTAATGCGTAAGAGCCTTGAAGCCAGCTTAAAGGGCCTCCGGGCCAATTCCAAACCTAAAGGGTCGATGAGCTCGAGTCGGAACCCGGCTCGAAGACTGAGCCCGAAATGGTTTACTAAAAAAGCGTAAGAGCCTTGAAGCAAGCTTAAAGAGCCCACTGGACAATTCCAAACCGAAAGGGTAGATGAGCTCGAGCCAGAACCCGGCTCGAAGACTGAGCCTGAAATGGTTTACTAAAAAAACGTAAGAGCCTTGAAGCCAGCTTAAAAAGCCTCCGGGCTAGTTCAAAATCTAAAGGGTCGATAGACTCAAGCCATAACATGGCTCGAGGATTAAGCCCGAAGATGATTAATTAAAACGCCCAAGGGCAAACATATTGGAGTTTATGAGCCCATATCCGAAGGCCTCCGGGCTGACTAGAGGTCATATTGACCCCATGAGCTTAAACACTGACTTAACAGGCCTCAGGACAAATCCGTAAATCTAAGGGTTTCCATAACAGGATCGTCAGGATGTCTTTCGACGATTGAAAGTTTAGGAAAAGATAGGTGCAAGCAAGCAGAAAAAATCGGGAAATCCCCCATATACGCAGGCATTGTAAACATACATTCGCAGATGCTCTCACAAAGAGACCCAACCAAATAGAAACAAAAGAAGACTGGCCTACTTCCCCTCGGGGACTGTAGCTCTATCAAATCTCTTATTCACCCAATATAAGGAGTCAGGCATCGTTTTCATCTGCCCTGACCTGCCTTATCTCTTCCGAGAGGTCGAAGCCCCTATCATGGATTTCCTCGAGGGTTTCCCTTCGGGATATATGGTGGGCATAGACTCTTCTCCTGCGTTCACGATCAGAAACCTTTCTCAGCTCGGCTCGAACATTAGCAACATCTTTCGAATAAACGGCCACCTTTTTGTCGGCCTTTGCACGAGCCTCTTGATCCTCGATACGAGCATCAACTACTTCAGCCTTCATTCGTAGGAGCTCATCTTCGAGTTCTCCTATCTTGCTCGCCTGAATTGAGTTATTCTCTCAAGCATTCCGAAGGTGCACTTAGAGGGAAGAAAATTTAGCCAACGCATTCTTTTTGGCCGTAACATGGGCATCATTCTGAGCCCTAAGCCCATTGCACTCACGCTCGGCCTGACCAATTTTGCCCCAAATTCATTCCAGGTCTTCCGTCTTCTTCAGCAGCTGCAACGCAAGAACATTAATCCCTGAAAGAAAGAAAGAAAATATGAACAACATCACAGCAGAAATCACATGTTCCTCGAGGCGACCTTCATAGTCGCGACTCCAGCACACCTGGTACCGAAGGTGTGTCAATTCCCTTGCCTGGTTATCGCTACGGAGATTGAGGGATATTTTCCCATCCGAAGATTTACTCAATTCGTAATTGAACCTATCGAAGACCTGTTAAAAACAAACTCTAGTTAAAAAATGGAAATACGAATTTGAAAGTTCGAAAGGTCATCAAAGCTCACCAAAGTGCAAAATCGTTGGGCCTTCCCGAAGGCCGACTGAGCGCTTCCTAACATGGCCCCTTTGGTTCCGGTCAAACTATCCCAATGAGAGACACCACCTTCAGGGGGTCCGCTCCCATCATACGACCCTTGGCCCCGAGCATCCTGCAAGGCACCCTCTATGGGAGAAGAAACTGACGTATTCCAATTCTCCCCCTTGAAGTACCTTCGACAGGGGAGGAAAACGGTGGCAAGGGAGGGATCACTTCCCCGAAGGTAAAAACTTCTGACTTGTGAAGTACGATGTCACCGCCCTTATGATGCTGGGAGGATCGCGCCTCGAAAATTGTTTCCCCGCGCGTAGGAAATTGCCTCTGGTTGCTCATATCTTTCATTTCTGAGGCCTCCCATCCGCCCTTCATCGGGTATCGCCACTTACTCTCATCACAAGCAGAACAAGCCGCCAATCTCCGAACCGAATCCGCCAAGTCGGGAATCTCGAATGGCATCCACGGAATTGCTGCCAAAGGGAACGGGAAGCGTCATCACAAAGTCTGCTTTATCTGCATATAAAATAATAAATAAAAAAGCGTACCACTTACGTGTGAAATTCCATATCTCGGGGAAAGACATGAACTCCTGCGGGATAATATCAACAGTACGCACCCGGATAAACCGGCTTATCCACCCGCGATCCATCTCTTCCTCATCGCTAGTAACAAGAGGACGAGTGGATCGGCATCGGAGAGTGATCAGGCCCCGACAGTGCGAAGGTCGGTATAATCTAATAAGATGACTAAGGGTGAACACGAGCCCAGCCTTCTCGGCAAAGAATCTCACCATCAATGTTATCCTCCAGGAAGATGGATGAACCTGTGCCAAAGTAACCTGATACCTTCTACAAAGATCGAGCACAACCCTGTCTAGGGGGCCCAACGTAAAAGGGTACATGCACACGTTCACAAATCCCACCACATGGGTCATGATACTCTCTTCAGGGTAGGGTATTTGCAGTACCACGTTCTCATCCCATCCGCAGCCTCTCCAAACAGCCTCGAGTTCCGGTGTTCGTTCGTCTGGCACCAACATGCCATCGATCAGGCAAGAAACGGAAGTGCAATCCCTCTCCTGCTGAGGAGTGGGATTTGATGTGATAACCATAGGTGCTCCGACGAGCGGAAGGGGAGACAAGGCGAAAAGTGTGAACTCAAATTGAGAAAGAATCGACGAAAGGGCGAAGGGCTCTACGAAAGCGATAATCACTCAAAACGATAAAGCCCTCTAGAGGAGGAAGCTAATGTATTTATAGGACAAAGAAATGACCAATTAACTTACCTTGAGGCACCGTTAATTCAGACAGTGTCGTTACCGCTCCTAGGAGGACGAAGTGGTGGAACCTCTGCAGTCGTCTCTCAGGCCATGTCATATAAATAGCATTTCCCAAAGACCCGAGGTCCCCATGTCGGTTCAACCTTGAGAAGATACCCTATCTCAAGTCTCAGCTAATGTGTCCATGGACCCCGATAGACCGTCCATGGAGCTGTCAGCCCATCCCCGAAATGGTACCTGATTTCGGGGACCCATGCTATCGTAATGAACCTTAAAGGGTCTCCCACGTAATGCCCAATCTCAGAGAATTTCATTGTTATTACGGTCTATGAAGAGACGTCAATATTAACAAGATCTCGGAATGGCCCCCAACCTCGAGAAGCTTCACCGTTTCTTGCGTAATTTTCTAAAGGAACTATCGTTCTCATCTTGAGATGATGTACGATCTCAGGAGTACCCACCGTTGTTAATACATGGCCTAAAGGGAATCGTCCGAGATCCACACATCGGACTGGACCAAGGTGGTGCCCAATCTCAACAGCTTTACCACTTTAAAAATAAACGCCAGACAAACCGACATCAAAAACGAAAGAAACACTGTTACATGGAGGAAATTAGAAAATGAAAAATCCCCTGTTGTATTCACAAAAAATATATTTACAGAGGGTGAACCCCCACAAGACTCCTCCCAGGAGACAATGTACAAAGGGGAAGAAAAAATGCAAAATTAACAAAACAGGCCTACTCCTTGCCTCCGCCATCTGACGAACTACTGCCGGGATCGCTATTTGAGCCCTCGTCCGAAGATGTAAGAAGCGCCGACCCCTCCACTTCTATACTGGCCTTCTCGATCTCGTCAGTGAGATCGGCGCCTTTGGCACTTGCTTCCTCAAGGGCCTGCCTCCTAGATTGCAAGCGGGCGCAAATGACGACTCGAGTCACCTTGAGCCTGTCTTCCTTAGATATTTGCCTATCTCAGTTATTGGCAGCAACCGCGTCCCTTTTATACGAGGCAACATGACCATCGACTTCAGCCTTGGCCGCAGATAGTGAGACAATTTCATCTTGGGCACTCCGGACAAGACCTTGGGTCGAGGGTAGCTCATCCTGCAAAAGGTCCCTTTTCGAAGTCATGGTTTCGTTCTGCTTCTTGAGCTCAAGGATATCCGCATCTTTGACCGCAGACTTCTTTTGGAGTTGCCTCACCTGGGCATTCCTCTATTCAATTTGCGGGACAGGTCATGTTAGGGGAGCACCGACTCACGAAGATAAGGAAATAAACTCGTGTGTAATATTTACCTGCTCAGCAAAACTAGACCGCTCATGGTACACTCCCTCCAAAATGGATCGAAGCTCGTTCAACTCCTCGTCCTTTTTGAAGGAGGATGCCTCTGATGCTTTGAGCTCCGATTTGAGTTTCCTGAGCTCCTCCTCGCACCTGGTAAGCTAGATACGAAGTTTGGAAAAGGCATGTCCATACAACTTATGAACCTGTAATACAGAGTAAAGGGATTATCGAATAAAGGTAGAAAATCGAAGGGAGAGATGGAGATTACCTTCTTTTGAAGTTTCCATGCCTCTTTAAGGGCGACTGGGCCGTCGAGATCGCTGTCATCCTCAAGGCTGACAAAAAAGTCTCTAAATGAGTCGAACTCGCTTTGAGGGACCCCCACATCGGTGGCACCCCTGTTTGAAGCATCGCCTATCTCCCCTGGGGAAAACGAAAGGTCCATATCGAGGTTATCGACGATGTTGATCTCGGTCGAGATATTTTCTTAGTTCCGAGTTATTTCAGGTTCGAGCTCCCTGAAATTGGCAGCTAAAGACCCGTCGGTATGGACCGTATCACGACCAGACCGATGCTCGAGGCCGATCCTCCTTAGCTACTTCCAGTTTGGGGGTCCCCCGCCCAGTGGCCTCGTGAATAGTGGCGCTTCTGCTCGCCCCCTGTGCCAGAGGGCACTTATCACGGCCATCATCATCTGCAGTACGCAGACTCGCTGCAGCAGCCGGAGTTAGGACCGTGGCATCAGTCTTGGGCTTGCGGATCCTGATTTTCTTCGATTTTGGAGACTCACTCAAAGTCCCCTTCTTCCTCTTCTTGACCTTCTCGGGCCTTGAAGAACTTGCCTTACCGGGCGGAGGCGACCTCATTGACCAGTTGTCCCTGAGGCCTGTATTAGCAAAACATGTCAGTTTCACTTCTACAGAAGAGAACCTATGTTAAAAAATGAAACGATCACGTAAGGAGCTTACCATGTTTCTTGGCCTGCCAATGCGTCTTGGCCAAATCCCGCCATGAACGCATACTATATGGAAAGACGGAGTTCAAATGCCTGATCCATCCCGAGATTTCCTGGGCCGCGTCAGGGAACCAAACAGTTGTATTATCAAGAAAGGACCGATTTAGAAAAATGAAATAAGGGAAGAACGGGACGTATCTAAAACAATGATACTTACGACTCATGTTCCATTCCTCCGGGAATGGAATTCAATTAGTTGGGATAACATCTGAAGTCCTCACTCGGACGAACCGGCTCATCCAGCCTCGGTCCTTGTCCTCATCGATGCTCGTAAAAAATGGCTTCGCATACCGATGTCGTAGCTTGATTAAGCCCCCTCGGAAGAGTCGGGGACCGTACAACCATATCAAGTGATCAAGGGTAAAGGTCATTCCCTTGACCTGGTTGGAAAAATATCGAATCATGTATACGATCCTCCAGAAGGAAGGGTATATTTGACTGAGTGTCACTCGGTATTGACAGAAGAATTCCAGTATGACCGGATCTATCGATGAAGGGGAGAAAGAGTCTACGGGACCAAGTGTAAAAGGGTACGTATAGACGCTAAAGAAGCCGAATTTATGAGTGGTTATATCTTCCTCAGCCTTGGGAATCTCAACAAGCATTGTTTCCTCCCAGCCACAATCAGCTTTCACCCTCTCGACTTTGGGAATTATAATGATATACCTGGATATAGCCTCGCATCGATCCAGTTTGTTGGGAAGCCTGTCGATGGTAAGGTCGGAGGTCGTCTCAAAATCGCCAGGAATACATTGCTCAACGCTCGGTGGGTTTTTCACTTTGTCTTTGGCCAGGCGTATGGGGGAAGAAATATCCTCTTTTCGAGGGATCATCTTGAAAGTCTTGGCCATGACTGAATTGGGGTTTATCAGAGAAGAGATGAGAAGATAAAACTGAGAGGAGGGATGAGCGCAGAAGAAACCCTAAAAACTTAAAGGTGGAAGTGAAAATTCGGATGGCGTGCAGATGCGATATTTATAGCGATCATGCGGGCAATGTTTGGGAAACAGAAAAGTTGAACCATTGGGGGGTCACGGTTTTCTCGGAGATCGTGCTGACAATGACCTCGCACAGTCTTTTGAGGGAGATCATTAAATGATCTGACGAGCTGATGCCATGCCAAAAACTTTGAGGGGATGAACATTCGAGAACGTTTCTTATCATTCTACTCTAAGAAACGCGAGGACTATCTGTGTATGGCTAAAATCGGGAAGGCCAATTTTATGTTTAGTGTGACATTTGGTTGTTTATTCGCATGAGATCCGAGGTATGGCCCGAGGTCTGACCTCGAGACTCCCTTACGTTCGACCTCGAGGCAGTACAGGCTCAGGATTGGCATAGGGAAACGACACGAAGATTGAGGCAAACAGCTCTATAACAAAGAACGACTCCGTACTCAGACATTAACTAGATGTATCAATCGCAAATCTTTGTAATAAATGATAGTGTACTATGTTTGGATTTACCCTCCTATATAAAAGGGACCCTTGTAATTTTGTAACACACACGAAATTTTCAATATAAGGAACAATAACATTCTCTGCTTCATTACTCAAACCTTCTCTATTTCTCTCTGTTAGCTCATTTACTTATATTTATTGCTTTTCATTAATTGTTCTTCATTTATAGCTCATTATTGATCATAAGTAGCACATTCCGAAACTTATAAAGTTGTAATAAGCTTCATCGATCGTCAAACGGTAGCTCCGAACCTCGTCCCCGAGGACCCCCGATACCATCATCGAACATCCGATTCGAGACTTCCCGGTTTGCGTATCTTCAATTTCATATTGCTTGTACTCTATCTGTTTCAATCCCGCTCAACATCAATTTCCTAACAACTAGTACTGAAATAGATCGCATATTTTTAAAACATCATAATCAAATATAATTGTAATTATCATTTTCCCGGTAAATAGAAAATATTTGTAAATAAAAGTTGCCCATAACCTAACGAACACATGTATATAATTTCTACTCAATTCCATAATCACATTTGTGGTCTAATCCTATTTTTATCAAAACCTATGTTTTTCACCAAACTCCAAAAATTTTCATCTATGTATTTAACTCCTTAATGTATGTATTTAACTCACATTGTATAGAACTCACTTACCTTCACTAGCTAAGTGAAAACCACTCTCCAAGAAGCTCTAAAAAGCGACCAACAAATGACAGAAATGAACAAAATAGCCAAAATCTCGACTTTAAATCAAACACTGCCTAGTGGTTCCTTCTTCGCGATCGCGATAGGGCCCTCGCAATCGAGAATGAAAATAGCCCAGCCCAGGAAAAAAATGCCATTCGCGAGCGTGGGACCAGCCTCGCGAACACAGCAGCCTCAACGCGAATGTGATGGTCGTCGACTGACCCCCTCCCAGCTGGCCTCATGCTTCGCGAACACGACGGACTAAGCGCGAACGCGAAGTTTAATGGCCTAGATCCCTGCGAACGCGATCCCCTTCTCGCGAACACATAGGGAAAAATGCCACCAATCTCATTCCTTCATTGCGAACGCGACCACTACTCTGCGTTCGTGAAGAAAGAAACCATAACAACAAATTTCGGGTGTTTCCGACTTATCTTTGGGCGATCTGAAACACACCCAGGACCCCGTCCAAATGAACAAACAAGTCCACAAGCATAATACGGACCTGCTCGAACAATCGAAACACGTAAAACAATAATGAAACTAAGAATGGCGTACCAAAATCAGATTTAAAGAACTAGAAGGCTTCCAATGAACCAACTTTCAATATTAAGCGCGAAAACGCTCTCTAATCACCCGATACCCGATCCGAACAGACACCCAAGTCCAAAATTATCATAAGAACCTATTGGATCCATAAAATCCGGTTCTAAAGTTATTTACTCAAAATGTTGACTCAAGTCAAACTTGGCCATCCTAGGCCACTATTAAGGACCCAAGTGTTTCGATTTCAACCCGAACCCTTCCAAACCTAAACCAACATTCCCCCCAAGTGAAAAAATAGTATAAACACATAAAAGGAGTTTTAAATTAGGTCAATGGGGATCTAAAAAGTAAAACATTCGATTGGGTCATTATATTCTCCATCTCTTAAAGAAACGTTCGTCCTCGAACGGTTCTAGAATCATACCTGGAGTGCTGAATAAGTGTGAATATCTGCTCCTCATGTCCTCCTCGGACTTCCAAGTCACTTCCTCGACTGGTTGACCCCTCCACTGGACCTTTACCGCTGAAATCTTTTTAGACCTCAACTGGTGAACCTACATGCGACAATAGCAACTGACACCTCTTCATAACCCAATCTCTCATCTAGTTGAACCGTACTGTGAACTAACACACGCGACTTGTCGGCATGGTACTTCCGGAGCATAGACACATGGAAGACCGAATGAACTGCCGATAGACTGGGAGGTAAAGCAAGCTCATAAGAAACCTCCTCAACTCGCCTCAATACCTGAAATGGGCCAATAAACCTTGGGCTCAGCTTGTCCTTCTTCCCGAACCTCATGATTCCCTTCATCGACGAGACTTTCAAGAGAACCTTCTTGCCCACCATAAATGATAAATCACGCGCCTTCTGATCCGCGTAACTCTCCTGTCTGGACTGTGCTGTGAGAAGTCTCTCCTGAATCAAAATGACCTTCTCCAAGGCATCCTTCACTAAATCAGTGCCATATAACCTAGCCTCGATGTCAATCACACATGCTATGAGCATATCCTCCAGGATTTGAAATGTCCGCTCCGACTACCCGTTGGTCTACAGATAAAAGGTTGTGCTGAGCTCTACCCGGGTACCCAACTTAATTTGTACTTCTCTCCAACAATGCAAAGTGAACTGAGAGCCTCTATCTGAAATGATGAAAACAAGCACACCATGAAACCGATGAATCTCCTGAATGTAAATCTGTGCCAACCTCTCTGAAGAGTACGTAGTCACCACTGGAATAAAGTGTGCCGACTTGGTCAGGCTATCGACAATGACCCAAACGACATCAAACTTCCTCAACATCCGCGGTAACCCAACTACGAAATCCATAGTGATGCACTCTCACTTCCACTCCGGTATAACCATATGCTGAAGTAGGCCACCTGGCCTCTGGTGCTCATACTTAACCAACTGGGAATTTAGGCATCTCACTACATACTCAACTTTATCCTTCTTAATCCGCCGCCACCAATAATGTTGCCCCAGGTCACGATAAATCTTCGTAGCACCTGGATAAATAGAATACCGAGAACTGTGAGCCTCCTCTAGAATCTTCTTCCTCAATCCATCAACATTAGGAACACATAGGAGACCCTGGAATCGTAGAGCACAATCCTCACCAATAGTAACCTCCTTGGCACCACCATGTAGTACCGTTTCTCTAAGAACCAGCAAGTGCGAATCATCGTACTGACGATCATTGATCCTCTCAAATAATGAAGATTGAGCCACAATGTATGCAAGAACTCGACTATGCTCTAAAATATCCAACCTCAGAAGTCTGTTAGCCAAGGACTGAATGTCCAAAGGCAATGGTCTCCCCTGTACTGAAATGAATGCCAAGCGACCCATATTCTCAACCTTTCTGCTCAAGGTATCCGCAACCACATTTGTCTTGCCCGGATGATAAAAGATGGTAATATCATAGTCCATCAGTAACTCAAGCCACCTGTGCTGCCTCAAATTGAGATCCATCTTCTTGAACAAATGCTACAAGCTGCGATGATTGGTGTAAACCTTGCAGGACACCCCATAAAGATAATGCCTCCAGATCTTGAGAGCATAAACAATCGCGACGAACTCCAAATCATGTACATGGTAATTCTTCTCATGGGGCTTCAACTGATGTGGAACATATGCAATAACTCGCCCATCCTGCATCAATACACGACACATGCCAATGTGTTAAGCATCGCAATACACAGTATACATCCCTAAATCGGAAGGTACCACTAACACTAGTGATGTAGTCAATGCGGTCTTGATCTTCTAAAATATACCCCCGTGATCATCAGTCCATCTGAATAGTGCACCCTTCTAGTTCAATCTAGTCAAAGGTGTCGCAGTAGATGAGAAGCCCTCCACGAACCGACGATAATAACCTGCTAACCCCAAGAAGCTCCTGATCTCGGTCGCTAGGGTAGGACGAGGCCAAATTTGGAGTGCCTTAATCTTCCCGTGATCTACCTTAATACCCTCACCTGATACAACATGCCTCAATAATGCCACAGAATCTAACCATAACTCGCACTTGGAGAACTTAGTTATAGCTTCTGTTCCCGTAAGGTCTGAAGCCCAACTCTCAAATGCTGCTCGTGCTCCTCCATACTACGCATAAATCAATATGTCATCAATGAAGACAATGAAAAATAAGTCAATATATGGCCTGAACACCTGGTTCATCAAATCCATAAACGCCACCGGGGCATTGGTCAAGTCGAAGGACATCACTAGAAACTCATAGTGGCCATATCTAGTCCAGAAAGCTATCTTCGGAACATCTGAAGCATGAATCGTCAGCTAATGATACCCATTCTAGGGTCGATCTTAGAGAACACCCTGAAACCCTGCAACTGGTCATACAAATCATCAATACGCGACAATGGGTACTTGTTCTTAATGGTAATTTTGTTCAACTGTCGGTAATCAATGCACATTCGCATAGTCCCATCCTTCTTTCTCACAAACAACACTAGTGCACCCCAAGGCGACATACTTAGCCTGACGAAACCCTTCGCTAGCAACTTCTCAAGTTGTTCTTTCAACTCCTTCAACTCTTTTTCAGAGCCATGTAGTTTGGTGGTATAGAGATAGGCTGGGTACCTGGCATCAATTCGATATAGAAATCGATATCACGATCTAGTGGAGCACCTGGTAGATAAGAAGAAAACACATAGGAGAACTCCCCCACCACTGGCACATAATTAATTGTCGGAGTCTCTACAACAATATCCCAAACATAAGCCAAATAAGCCCAATAACCCTTCTCGAACATATGTCGACCCTTCCACTCCAATCTAGGAAACCCTGGCATTGCCAAGGTAACATCATTGGCATGGAAATCAAGAACGGCATGGTACAGAGACAACCGGTCCATGCCCAAGATGACCTCAAAGTCGATCATGTCGAGTAACAAAATATCCGCTCTGGTATCATAACAAGAGAATGTCACAATAAATTACCAACAAATCTGATCCACAACAACAGAATCGGCCACTGGCGTGGACATATATACAGGAGCACCCAAGGACTCACGAGAGGAACCTAGAAAATGAGCAAACAGAGATGAAACATATGAACACGTAGACCCTGGATCAAATAGTACCGAAGTATCCCTACCGCATACAAAAATAATAATTGTGATCATGGCGTCTGAGGCTACTGCATCTGGTCTGGCTAGAAAGGCATAAAACATAGCTAGAGCGCCACTTGACTAGCCTCCACCTCTAAGGCGACCCCTACCCACCTGCCCTCTGCCTTTGGTTGGCCGGACGGCTGGTGCAGTGATCATGGGCTGATGGCCCTACTGTACAGCCTTGCCCCGAAGCCTGAGGTAGAATTTCATCATATGTCCAAGCTCCCCGGACTCATAGACACCTCTTGATGCGGAAGATGACTGACTGTGCTACACAACTTACTTAAACCCATAACAATTGCATGAAGGTTTTAGGACAAGGTCTTACCCGGATAATTGACAGTCTAGTGAATGGTTTTAGTCAAGATTGGGGCAAGGATTGATGATCAAAGCAATTGGGGATTCCTCCTCTCTATCTAAATCACTCCCCTCTTTCTAAAATAGTCGTTTAAACCAGCCAAAATAACCCCAAAGTTATTTTATAAGAAATGGGGTCGGGTTATAAAATCACAAAATGGACCCTCTGAACTCAACTCTGTGGTCGCAGAGTGGACCATAAAACAGGTATGTGACCCGCGAAGTGGAGCGCAAAAATGGTCCCCAAAACAGGGTTGTTCGAGCTAGGTATATGGTCACATAATGCGGCGCGAAATCTCCCTCCAGAAATTTCTCATGTCGAATCTGCAATGGATGTGCGGCCCACGAAACGATTTTGCAGTTGCATAATTGACTGCAAAACGACCTCCAAAATTGTCTTTGTTCCTGTTGCACTCTGTAGCAAATTTGCGGTCCGCGGAGTGGTTCTGCGATCGTATAGTGGACAGTAAAATGCCATGTTATGCAAATATCATCCTTTCAACTCCTAACGCATTGCACAACCTTCAAACATGTTAGCCTACCTCGGTACCACGAAACTACGGGTCCTAAGAATTTTTTTACGGAGCCTTACAATAAACATTCTGAATTATCAGCCGTAATCTTCGACCTCCTAAAAATCATAGCATCTTCTTCAAGTGATCCAAGCTCACATCGCAGTACATGCCTCCCCCTAGGTAGAAAGTATAACTCTTCGCAGGAACTTCATCAAAATAACACAACTGCTAACCTGTTCACAGGAGATAGCCCACCTACGGAATTCCATATCGACATCTTCCAACGTCGTTTCCCTAGGTACAACTACGACAAAATCATTGAACCCTCCTAAGACCACGCTTGTCCACCAACTATGAGAGTCCGTTCATTCCCCATTAACATCAACTGAAGGTACAACAATATGTTCAAAAACTCGATGTTATGTTGTATCCCAAAACGATAATCAAGATTTCACGCCCTTCTTCGTTCCAGACAAACTTATTTCCGTCATATTCAAACTTCCTCAGTACAATAGCCACCATCCCAAACAAAATTCATTGACCTAGTCATTTTTCCACCATGATCCTCAAATCACTCAAAACTTTCTCAAAGCATGTGGCTATCCTACCACAGAATCCATTCGCTACTCTTCAACTCCCACTTCGGTTAAACCATCTGCTTAAGCAACTACTCGGCCTTTACTGTTCATACTTGAACTTCTAACAGCCCAACCACCGCAATGCATACCTACCCATATCCTTCTCCCTCCTTAGCTGCCAAAATACTGCCTCAAATCATAATCCATCTCCGAATACCGCTTCTTAGGCAACAACACCTACCCTGAAGGCAAACCAAAGGAGACTGTCACACCGACGGACCTTAATGCACTCAAACAAGGACGATGACACCACATCACAAATAAGAATTTCACCAATCTCGAAAACATCCGATCTCGCTACTCCGTCAACCAAGGACTGAACATCCATAGTTCAATTCCTCTCCTCCGCTGGAATTGAATACTGAACCTCTGAGCTATGAACCAAGTAATCATCTTCTCAAGTCATTCACAGCCGCGACACTTGTTGAAGCACCCTACCATTTACACCAGCACTACGCGATAACAACGCACGAAACATCAAAATACATTGTGCATAGCCTCGAATCGTAGACAGTGCTACCACTGAGCTGAGATGGAAAAGAACCCTTCCACAAGGCGGCGATAATAGCACGCCCGAATACGTAGGGAAAAACATTTTGCACCATATCTACGGCACGACTACAACTCCTTGATTCCCAATTGATAATAAGAGCTCAACATCGTATAAGAATGAGTAGGAAGGAAATGAAGATATACGCTTCAATGGAATTAAATCGCACGTTGAGGAATCAAGGAAGGGAAGTTCTCCTAACAGTCGTGTAGCCTCTCAAAGATAAGTATAGACGTCTCTGTACCAATCCGCAAGAATCTACTAGACTTTCTCATGACTCGTGAGACCTAAGTGAACCTAGAGCTCTAATACCAAGTTTTCACGACCCAAAACCCACTATAGGCCGTGTTGGCGCCCAACGTCGCCTTTAGGCAAGCCAATGGTGAACTATCACATTAATTATCTATTTTATTACTTTCAAAATAATAAATTTTATTAAGTAAAGAAGCTTACACATGGAAGATCATAGGTACATACATAATTAGTAAGATATAAAAATAAAAGATGACAATATTATGCAAATCCATAAACATCAACTAAAATATCCCAAAACCCAGTGTCACAAGTGCATGAGCATCTACTAAGGAGTATAATAATAATACAACATCTGTTTGGAATGTAAAATGGACAGGATAACATGAATAAATATGATGAAGAGTCTCTGGGGTGCGACACGTAGCATGGAATGGAGCTCACCATAAAGTCCCCTCAGCAGTTGCGCCTACGCGCCAAGATGGCCACCAAATGAACATGTCAGATCCTACAGATTTAGTGCAGAAATGCAACATCAGTACATAAATAAATGCGTACCTAGTGAGTATCTAGCCTAACCCCAGAGAAGTAGTGACAAGGGATCAACATCGACACTTACTAGTGTCCGATAAAATAATATAATGAATTATAAACAGATATCAAACACAACAGTAGTCATGAGATAAAAATTGTAACTCACATAATCCTCCCACATTTCTTTTGGCAATATAAATCTCTCAAATCTCATATGTTATTTCAACATATCCAAAAATATCAAGTGCAAATCTCAAACGATAAGGAATACCATATAAATGCCAGGTCTCAATCAAATGGGGGATCTCATGAATAGAGGTATCACGCACGATTATGCCGAGGTCGTACAACCCGATCTAGAGTGGCGTGTACACTACCAAGGGTCTATCGACGCCAACTAGAGATGCATCTCAATATATTACCGATATGTTCGGCCCGATCCACAAGAAAGGAACAAACTTACCGAATTATGGCCACGTATTATCAAAATAGGTACCGGGGCATAAAGTAAACATGACTTTTACCGTCGATCAAGTATCTCTCCAATCAACTCAAGGTGATAAGGCTCGGCCTAATATATTTCCAAATCAATTTAAATCATAAGTTCAATTAATTAAACTAGAAAATTGAGTTCAAGTAAGTCCAATATTACATGATAAAGTCCTAAGTCTACCCGGACATAAACATGCTTTTATCTACGTACGGAATCTCGTCACCTCATGCGCACGTAGCACCCACAACTAATAGCACATAACAATTTGATCGGGGTAGTTTCTCCCTCACAAAGTTAGACATGTGACTTACCTCTCTCCGAAGTTCCATAACCGACTCTAACACCCAAAACCCATACCTATCAATCCGAAACTAGTCAAACAATGTGCAATCCCATAATAAATATACTCCAATACTCAAAATTTAACAATTTATAAAAATTCCTAACTCCGCTCGAAAAGTCAACAAAGTCAACCCCGGGCTCATGCTCCCAGATTCAAATGAATTTTGAAGTGAAACATTACTCATAAAACCACAAACTCAAATATATAATTTATTCCTAATTCCATGTCCAATTCGTGATCAAAATTCAAAAATACCATTTCTAGGTTTTCTTTAAAAGCTTCCACAATTCTATCAAATTCGATGTTAAAATCCATATATAACACCCTAAATCAAGAATAACTTACATTATGATATATGGCAAAAATGATCTTCAAGAATCACCCTATATCGCCCCACATGAGTTCCAAGATCTTAAAAGTGAAGAAATGAGCTCAAACTCCCGAAAGTAGATGCTTAATATACCTGCTAAGCTTCCTTCTTCACGATCGCAATCATTATCCATGTATTCACGGTTAAAAAAAGTTCCAGCATCATTTCCTTCTTCGTGATCGCGGCCAAAATCCCGCGATCGTGATGTACACAATGTTCATACCTTTTGTAAGAAATACCAAATGACAAACGATTTGATTTCATGAATACTAGATTCAAAGGGCTACATCTTACATTTTTAGATGATCTCCAAATTCCTTACATATTGCAAGATATAAGCTCCCGAAGTCAGATCACTGACAGTAGAATTCCTTCTACGTGATCGCGACCCTTCCTTCCACGACCGCGATTCACAAAGCTCTTCACGATCTCGGCCCGGACCTCTAAGATCGTGATTCACACCCCTGGCATCAGATATCAGGAGTTCAAAAGGGCCTAAAATTGATCCGAAACTACCCCAAAACTCACTCGAGGTCCGAGCAACCCCGTCCAATCATTCTAAAAAGTTTATATACCCTATGAATACTTGTTCAAAGGCTCGGAACACAAATTACAACATCAAAACAAAGAATTAAATATCAAACTAAATTTCTTAAACTCTCTTAACTTCAAAACCTTCATCCTTTGCCGAGCGTCTGAATCACACTTAAACATTTCGGAATGACGCCAAATTTTGCGTACAATTCACAAATAACAATACGAATCTATTCCAAGACTAGGAATCCCAAATGGATATCAATAACACAATGTCTACTTCAACTCGAACTTAGGAAATTCTAAAACTTTCAAAATGCCAACTTTCTACAGTAAGGGCTGAAATGCTCCCGGACCATCCGATACTTAACCCGAACACACGCCCGATAAGTCCAAAATTATCATACGAACTTATTGGAACCTTCAAATCCCGACTCCGAGGTTGTTTACTCAATATTCAAACCTTGGTCAAATCTTTCAACTTAAAGCTTCCGAATCGAGAATTTTTCTTCCAAATCAACTTCGAACTTCCTAAAATTCAAATCCGACTACACGTACAAGTCATAATGTATGAAGTGAATCCACTCAAGGCCTCAAACCGCTGAACGATGCACTAGATCTCAAAACGACTGGTCTGGTCATCACAATAATTCGTCCTATAAAGAAGATATGCAAATAAATGAGGTAAACAACCAAGGAAATTGCAAGTAAAAATGAAATGTTGCAACCCGATCCAAATGGAATTCACAATATAGCTCTAAGACCCACATCAGAATCTCAATAACCGAACCAAACCACTGATCAGCCTTTCCAAGGCTCACATCAACTAAAAACCCATCGATTTGTCAAAATTCGCGTGTACACTATCAAAAAGACACATGAGAGGGTGACCCTAGGTGGATGAATCCATATCCACACGCTACACAACGTAGTCACGTGCAACCCACCCGGTGTTATCACAAGCTCAATATCAAAATTCGTCAGGAGTGATCATATGCTTAATAATAATCTGGTCGGCGTAGTAACAGGCTCAATATCACGGACCCGACCGGCGTGATCATATGCACAATATCACAATTCGTCCATCGTGGTCACATGCACTATATCAATATTCACCTGACGTGGCCACGTGCCTCCAATCCAATCCATATCACACATAAAGTAGATATGCAAGAATAAAGACATGTGCAGCGAGAGGATGGGTGCTTTGTTATTAAACATCATTCGAACAAGAAAGGCATGTGTGCACTCATTAATGTATTGTTTGAATATTCAATCTATAAAGACAAAGATTTATTTGAATATTTTCTGAATAGTTTTGCTAATTACTTGCTACATTATTGTTCCCGATTTGGTTTCCGTTATTTATTCGTATGTTTTAGCTGGATTTCATTAGTTAATTATATTTTTAGAAATTTCAAATTAAACAATTGTAATTGTTGGTATATGGGGTCCGACAATAGTTCAGGCCATATTTGGACAAACGAGAGTACATGTACATGATCAAAGAACATCAAATTTCATACTTATGTACTGGAATACATGACATGATAAGGTGTATGTATGTGCAAGTGTGATATCATATCTCAAATTAGGTAAATACATCACAAAATAGCAACTATCAGGTTTAATCAGGAGATCAACCTCTATGTAGTCTCAAATATGGCCCATATAGCTCACAACAGGGGTACAAATAAGAGAAACATCACATCATCAAGCTTAGAAATCAATTTAACGCATATCATAGTCTAAGTACTACCTCGAGCATGGATAAATACCCTGGTGCACACACATGGGCTCAACCCCGCACATGTGCACCACCCATAGCACATAGCTATTACAAATAACTTAGTCAACTAGTGCCTCAACTAAGTTTAGGTAAGATACCTACCTCAAGCAAGACAAATCAATGCTTTAGTAGTGCCATCCCACACGGATCAACCTCCGAACGACACGAAACTAACCAAAAGCAACTCAAAAATATCAAATAATGTCATAGGAAACAAACTCAAACGATAAAGGTCGAATCTTTAATAAATTACTCAAAGTCAAAAAAAGTCAACCTAGGCTCGCACCCCGAAATTGACACAATTTATAAATTATGACAACCCATTCAAATACGAGTCCAACAGTACTAATTTCACTCAAATCCGACTCCGAATCAATGTTCAAAT
Organism: Nicotiana undulata; assembly: GCA_005239495.1. Taxonomy (NCBI): domain Eukaryota; kingdom Viridiplantae; phylum Streptophyta; class Magnoliopsida; order Solanales; family Solanaceae; genus Nicotiana; species Nicotiana undulata. The sequence continues at coordinate 9,000 of ML257751.1, read as the reverse complement.
CTCAAATATTCACGCTAGGAAAATTTAGACAAAAACCCTCAATTTCCCTTTTAGATACATTAAATAAATGCCAAAATAAAAGGTAGAATCATATGCAATAATCAAATCCGAGTCAAAAGTATTTACCCAATCCAAATCGTGAAAGTCACTTTCAAAATCTCCCAAATTCCAGCTCTAGATCTCAAAATGTGACAAATTAACTCAACCCTTGCATATAAAGCTTCTGCCCAACACTTCCACATTTGCTGTCCAACAGCCGCTTCTGCGACAAAAATCCCGCTTCTGGACCTCTCGCACCTGTGGAAGATCTTTCACTTATGTGACATCGCAGGTGCGAGGAAAGCTCTGCATTTGTGCGCCACTCGCTTCTGCGCCAAACTGACATTTTCAGTGGTCTCTCAGACGCACCGAAATCTCTGTATTTGTGGACTCCTACCTCAACTCCAGATTTCACTTCTACGCCACACCAACTGCATCTGCGGTTCTGCACTTGCGCCTTAAGCTCCACATGTGCATCCACACCAGAACCAGACCTGCCAAAATATTTCTAAATGATCCGAAATCAATTTGAAACACATCCGAGCCCCTCAAGACTCCGTCTATACATACCAAAAAGTCCCAACATATAACACGGACCTAATAGATACCTCAAATCAAACAAAATAACATCAAAACCACAAATCGCACCTCAATTCAAGCTTAATGAACTATGTCGAATTTCAAAATTCCAAACTTACGCCGAACACGTCTAAATAGCTCAGAATCACCTCATATTTTGCACACAAGTTCCAAATGACACAACGGACCTATTTCAAGCCTTGGAACCATAATCTAAACCCGATATCAACAAAGTCAACTCCATGTCAAACTTATAAACTTTCCAAACCTTCAAATTGCCAACTTTCACTAATTAGAGCCAAAACCTTATAGAAATTTCCAAATACAAATTCAGGCACACTCCCAAGTCCAAAATTACCATATGAACCTAATGGAACCATCAAAACTCCAATCCGAGTTCAAATATACAAAGCTCAAATTCGGTCAGATTTCTAGCTTAAAGCTTCTAAAATGAGAATCATTATTCCAAATCAACCCCAAACCCCTCAAAAATCAAAATTGACCATACACGCAAGAAATAACACATAATATGAAGTTACTCATGACCTCAGACCACCAAATTGAATGCAAATTCTCAAAACGGCCGGTTGGGTCATTACTGTATATTTATACTCCACTTGCCCAACGAGAAACTTCAAAGAAACACCAATTTGCGAATACTCTTCAGTAATTAAGGAAGTTTTACATAAGTGTTTGGGAGTAAAACATGAGATATTTTAGGGAAGTAAATCCATGTAGATCAAGGTAATCACACCGAATATGTATTAAAGTTGAAATGTCTAGAAATTTACAAAGTGGTAATTAAGGTAGTATTCAACCTATAAAGGTGTAATGACCCGACCGGTCATTTTGCTTTCTAGATCCCTGTTACCCTAAATAAGAATCCCAGTATGTTCTTTTACTATTTTATGACTTTCAGGGATGGTTGGTTTAGGTTTGGAAGGGTTCGGGCTGAAATAAGAACACTTAGTTCCTTAATCGTGGTCTATGAAGACCAAGTTTGACTTGAGTCAATATTTTTAGTAAAAGACACCGGAACCAGGGTTTGATGGTTCAAATAGATTCGTATGATGATTTTGGACTTGGAAGTGTAATCAGATCAGGTTTCGGGTGATCCGAGAACATTTCAGCGCTTAATGTTGAAAGTTGGTTCATTGAAGATTTTCTAGTTCTTTGAATTTGGTTTGGAGTAGACTTTGGAGTTATCGAGGCTTGTTTGGGATTTCGAGCCTAAGAATATTTCCGTATGGTGATTTATGACTTGTATGCATAATTTGGTGTCATTTTGAACAATCTAAGTATGATTCGGCGCATTTGGAGCTAGTTGAGAAGTTTGAAGTTCATAAGTTGATTCAATTTGGTTTTGAGGTGCGATTCTTAGTTTCGTTGTTGTTTTACATGTTACAAGAGTTCGAGCAGGTCCATATTATGTTTATGGACTTGTTGGTGCATTTGGACGGGGTCTCGGGTGGCTCGGGTGTGTTTCGGACAACCCAGAGCTAAGTCAAAAATTGTAGAAAATGTTGTTCTGGTTTCCTTCTTCGTGAACGGGGAAGGACCCTCGCGTTCGTGATGAAGGATTTGGGGACTGGGTGATGTTGTTCTTCGCATTTGCGAAGTAGGGGTGGCGTTCGTTGATACTTGGGACCAGTGTCCTTCACATTCGCGGTTAACTCATCGCGTTTGCGTAGAAGACCTGGGCTTGGGCCTGGGAAACTCAGTTGCCTTTCGCGGTCGCGATTAGAGGCACGTGTTCGCGATGCGAGGGCGAATTAGTGTCATTCCCCGAACCTGGGGAGGCGTGGCTAGAACCCGGTGCCGAGTTGGCCCGAGCGAACCACTCTGTAACTCGTAATTATTCGATCAAACTAGAACATACATAGGTCGAGTTGGTTGAACTCATTCCTTTTGTAACTATCATGGTCCAACATGGCCATATATAACTGTAAGTGGGCAACAATGTATCAATAAACTATCGTTCTTAAGACATGAATATATATGGGTCGTCAAGGCCTCTGACAAACTATACAAACTAAACTTCTGTCTACAAAACCTCTAAGTATTTGACATCAAATGGGACAAGGTACCAGCCTACCCATAAGTCTTTACCAAACTCTAACACGATGACTCATAGACTCGGTTGCACTCCGAATGAGGTGGAGGCTTACCGATCCTTTGCTAAATACCAATCTCGTTTACTATGAGGGCTCGTCAAACTGATTATCTATACCTGCAAGCATGAATGTAGCGTCCCCAACAAAAGGACGTCAGTATGAATAATGTACTGAGTATGTAAGGCAGAACTGAAACATAATAATAAGTCCACATTACATTAAAGACATATAATAATCAACCTGAATCTCTGAAGTGCCACCGTATATATATATATATATATATATATATATATATATATATATATATATATATATATATATATATATATATATATATATATATATATTTAATGCTTCTCTTTGAGACTATTATCCATATCGTATGATGCATGACTGCCCAAGTAATCAGTGGTAACTACCCGACCGACCGTAGCGCGGTGGTAAATACATGACTACCCGACCGGCCGTAGCTCGATGGTAAATATGTAATTGCCCAACCATTCGTATCTCGGTGGTAAATGCATGACTTCTCGACCAGCCGTAGCTCAGTGGTTAATGAATATACATGACTGCCCAATCGGTGGTAAATAATGATACATAACTGCCCAACCGGTGGTAACTTCCCGACCGGACGTAGCTCGGTGGTAAATGAATATGCATGAAGATGCATGTATCACTATATTATTAACATTAACATCTCTATAATATACCTCAATAGGGACTTAGAGCCCGTTTGGATTGGCTTATTTGAAGTAGCTTTTAAGCATCAAGTGCTTAAAAGCACTTTTTATGTACTTGAGCTTAATTTTTAAATAAGCAGTTATGTGTTTGGATAAAGGTATTGGAGCTGAAAATAAGCAGTTGATGTGTTTGAAAAAAATGGGCTGGTAAGCACTTTTTCTGTTAAAATGACTTACTTACCCTAAAGCTATCAAGACTAAATCAATTCGTACTGTCTTATCTTTCTTTCTTTTTTCATGGGGTCAAAACAAAAGAATAGGTGTAGATTCTCAAATCAAGTTGATTGCTAGTACTTGAAGAAACGCATGTTATTAACTATAATTAATTAGAACCTAATTCAAATATAAATTTTTTTTCTCAATTAAAAGCATCATGCTTCCCCACCGAAAGACACCCACCACAAGAAAGGAAATAGATAACTCTACAAAGAACAAAACGATGTTCATTTTTCACTCTCAGAAATCCAAAACCAAAAGAGTCAGTAGAATTAATTTATCTGTTAGACAAAAAATAAGAAACCAAAGACTTGCTTAAAGGAGAAAAAGAAAAGATTATGGAATTTGGAAGCCAGAGATTAGAAATGGCGGAGGAAAGGAGAAGAAGAAAAGATAATGGAATTTGCAAGGCAGATATTGGAAAATGGCGGAGGAAAGGAGAAGAAGAAAAGATAATGGAATTTGCAAGGCAGATATTGGAAAATGGCGGAGGAAAGGAGAAAAAGAAAAGATTGGGGTATTTTGGCAATTATACATAAGTATCAGGGATAGCAATGTAAAATACTTGGTCAAAGAGGGGTGGCTTTTAAGCTAAAAAAAAAAGTTGGGATTACCCAATTTATCACTTTTAGCTTATTTTGGACCTTTTGGCTTAAAATAAATTGACCTTTAAGCAGATTTTAAGTTTGCCAAACACCTCAATAAGCTAAGAAATGACTTAAAAGCTGATTTGACCAGTTTAAAAGTCAATCCAAACAGGCTCTTAGAGACATACTTAGACATGTTTGAATATCACTTTACCAGAACGAGTAACATAGACATCCTTAACTGCTAAGAGTAGAACAACTCATGGAATAACATTACTTTTACGTATCATTACTTGGATCACGCCAAAAGAAAGAAGCATTAGCCTTAACATACCTGGAGTAGAGAAAAACCCGTATAATAATTTTGAAAAGGATTACACCATACTTCCTTAAAATTGCAAAATTAATAATATTTAATATTCTACTGAGCTGTAATGATAATCACATCTTTGTGTTTATGTGCTTCCACAACCTTGGATCGTCCAGGATTTGTGTTACACAATATAACAACCAAACTGCCAAAAATAATCCAATGATAATTTGCTGAACTTCAATGAAGTAATTCCAGCAAATTGATAATCTTCTAAAAGAGGTTCAACAGTCCAAATAGAAGAATGGAGATTCTATTTGATACATATAAAAGCATCAACTCATTCAATATTTTGAAGTTGCTTCAATGAACTTGGAGATGATGAACAACTTCATATAGTTCTCAAAGGAGTGATTTTAGAAAGAAGGAAAACTTGTTTCAGCAAGATGAATGTCATCAAATGCTAACTTGATAAACTATTTCCAACTAATTCTACCACCGTAAGAACAGAAAAATTAAGTAAGACGACAATCAATTTTGTCAACAACCAAATCGTTAGGGAAACATATTGCTCACCTAATCATATGCCACCTAACCTCATATGACTTAAGAGTCATACATATGCTTTAAGAGGTGCTGCCACGTGGGGTGGAGTGGAAAGTGTTAATCATTATCCACTTATTAGATAATTAGGTAGTGTCCCGTTACCCAGTAATTAATTAATTATCCGCATAATTAAGAATTATCTCAAATTACTTAAAATTTTACTTATTTTTAATACACTTTAAACATCGTACTATTACGGTCATGTGGTACCCTGTAAAATAAATTCACACGCTATCATTTCAGTAAAACATCCATGTAAAAATACATATATTTTCTCAACTTCTAATCTTCCTAATCTCATATAAAGAGTACAAATTTCCGTATGCTTAATTCTTAAAATGGTAAAAAGATAACCTTCTTTTCTTGTGAGAAAATAATTTCTATATTTACAATAAAGAAAATCTTATAAACATCCTTATATTATGTGTATAATTTATCATATCCGAAAATAGTAATAATGGTAACTATCCAAAATTATACTTATAAAACTATTACTAAAATACTGCACCTAAAAAAAAATACCACAGTAACATAATATCTAACGGTATAAAGATTGTAAACTTACAAGGTCTCATAATAATAATGTTTTAAACCCTCTATAACCTCCTAATAGACATAATCCCTTTGAACCCATGTGGATTTACTACGGCACATCCTAATGCTAAGGTACGGATGTAACATTCTTCCCCCCCTTTAGAAGCATTTTTCATCGAATGTTAACTCTTTGTGATTTACAAAACGTTCACTAAGGTCTCCTCTATAAATTAAACTAAAACCCAAATTATATCTGAAGTCTCAATTATTCACATCTTTTCGTACTTGAGTATCTCGTATCTTCTTCACCTTTACTTTAATTACCTTTCAATCTCGCATTGTATCTTCTGTATCTTTCATAAACTCCCTTCCACATTACGCCTTAAACCTCTACTGTGATAGCACCTCTATTGCATACAGAATTCGGTGGAAACTTTATACTGTCTTCTAACGACTTAGCTCTATGGCACGATCTGGAAACAAAAGAAGGGTAACATTTCTTAAATGCCCTATAGCCTCTCAGTTATAAATGTGGCGCGCAACACACCCATAAGTGAGACTCTACTAGGCACGACTTTGTAGACTTCCCTAGGACACGACCTGCTCTTATACCACTTTGTCACGCCCTGAACCTGGGGAGGCGTGGCTGACACCCGGTGCCGAGCTAGCCCGAGTGAACCACTCTGTAACTCATAATCATTCAATCAAAACTAGAACATACATAGGTCGAGTTGGTTGAACTCATTCGTTTTGTAACTATCATGGGCCAACATGTCCATAACTCATATTGTACAACTGTAAGTTGGCAACATTGTATCAATAAACTATCATTCTTAATACATGAATACATATGGGCCGTAAAGGCCTCTGACATACTGAACCTCTGTCTACAAAGACTCTAAGATTATTTGACATCAAATGGGATAGGGTATCGGCCTACCCATAAGTCTTTACCAAACTCTGACACGATGACTCATAGACTCGGCTGCACTTCGAATGAGGTGGAGTCTTACCGATCCTTTGGTGAATGTCAATCTCGTCTACTATGAGGGTTCGCCAAACATATTATCTATACTTGTAGGCATGAATGCAGCGTCCCCAACAAAAGGACGCAAGTACGAATAATGTACGGAAATTGAAACATAACACTAAGTCCACATTACTTTAAAGACATATAATAATCAACCTGAATCTATGAAGTTCCACCGTATATAATTATGCACACTTATTAAATTTACACATATAATGCTTCTCTTTGAGACTATTATCCATATCTTATGATTCATGAATGCCCAACTGATCAGTGATAACTGCCCGACCGGCCGTAGCGCGGTGGTAAATGCATGACTTCCCGACCAGCCGTAGCTCGATGGTAAATATGTAACTGCCCAACCGTTCGTAGCTCGATGGTAAATGCATGATTTCCCGACCGTAGCTCGGTGGTAAATGAATATACATGACTGCCCAACCGGTGGTAAATAATTATACATAACTGCCCAACCGGTGGTAACTGCTCGACCGACCGTAGCTCGGTGTTAAATGAATATGCATGAAGATGCGTGTATCACTATATTATAAAAATTAACATCTCTATCATATACCTTAATAGGGACTTAGAGACATACTTAGACATGTTTGAATATCACTTTACCGGAATGAATAACATAGACATCCTTAATCGCTAAGAGTAGAACCACTTATGGAATAGTATTACGTTTACGTATCATTACTTGGATCATACCAAAAGAAAGAAGGATTAGTCTTGACATACCTGGAGTAGGGAAAAATCTGTATGATACTTTTAAGAAGGATTGCACCGTACTTTCTAAAATTACAAAATTAATAATATTTAATATTCTCCTGAGCTGTAATGATAATCACATCTTTGTGTTTATGTGCTTCCACAACCTTGGGTTGTCCAGAATTTGCGTTACACAATATAACAACCAAACTGCCAAAAATAATTCTTTCCAAATTTGTTAGATCGTCTCTCCATTCTTGTTACACCCCATGTTTTCGTACGTGAGAGTACGTCGTAAGTCAATTGATGTAAGCTCAGAAATAAGATTCTTGATGGAATATAAAGTAAGTTAATCATGTTACGCTGGAGGTTACAAATATTTAAGATCATGAATAACGAGTACCAAGAGGGTTGGACAGCATAGAAGCTAAACCAATTGAAGAAAATAAGTTTCGTCGAAAGTCGACGAGTTTGGAATGTTATAACATGTACTTTAGGGTGAGACTATGGTTCATTACATAATATGTAGGTTATGATATGAGTTAATTTTTATCGTATGGTAGTTGCTTTTTACATTTTGAAGTCAAGCAAGTGGTGGAACAAAAGTTGGCAAAGGTCTTCACAAGTTACACTCATAATGTGCTTAACATTAGGTCAAATGTAACCGAGATTTTCTCCCGATATAGTTGGAATTAAGGGATGATCTACCTACCACACTGAAGATATATGAGTCTAGTTTCCAACTCATTAAACCGTTCATCAATACAACATAGGAGTAGAGCGATATTTGCAATTTCGCGAGACTGCGCAGACATCATAAGTGACAAGTAGGTGGATCACTAGAGCTTTTTGAGCAATACATTTCATATACTATATTAGGTCTTATTGGGACATATAATATACCAAAGTGAAGGTCTTGGAATGTAGTTTCCAATGCTCTTAACCGTTTGTTCATACGACATCGGGATAAAAAGATATAAGCATCGGAAGATGGACCAATCCTAGGGTGCTAAGCTAGCACCTCTTTGACTTTTTCCAAAATAGATATATATGTGTCTTAGGTCGGCTTTCTCTTCATATTTCAGCATACAAAGACCAGAGAACACCCATAAACATAACCTCAAGCTATCTACTAGGGTTTCAAAGAATACTATCATCCTGGGCATGAAATCGAGAAGCAATAACATCAAAACGATCCCTACGACGTAAGTGTCATTATACCGCCTCTTCTTTTTCTTTGTAGTTAGAGTTTTGGAAGTTACTTCATATTTAAGAAACTTCTAATATCTGTATTTAAGTGCTTAAATATCAAGGAAGGTTTATAAATGTGTTCCCTAATAGTTAGAACTCACGGGACGGTGATCGGAAGTCATGAGTTCGAGTTATTTGACTTGTAGCGGACTATTTTGTAATGCGGTTGGGATGCGTGTTTTCCTAATGTTTTGTGGAGTTTGTAGGAGGAAGGGTGTGGAGAAACACCATATAGATGTAGGGTTGTGAGCTGGTCGTTCGTTGTAACATTTCCGGGTCGTTT
>MDKH01235230.1:0-17884 GCA_005239495.1 Nicotiana undulata | reverse complement strand
TTGTTTTAAGTGTGTTAAAGATGTTGGTTGTTCTCTTGAGTTTATCATAGTATATAAAGACTGGGCTGGATTGACAGCGCTACGGTGTTTACTTATATTCTGGTTGGTTTTATTGTGAAATGTTATTGGTTAAAGATTACGAGCTATATGATCTTCTGTTTGAAATTGGAGAAATAATAGTATTGTGAGAGGCTTGGCCTGAATCGTGAAAGTTGAAATAACTAAATAAATATATATGACTGTGATAAGGGTGGACATGAGAAATAAATATATATGAATGTGATAAGGGTGGACAGGAGAAATAAATATATATGACTGTGATAAGGGTGGACAGGAGATATAAATATATATGACTGTGATAAGGGTTGACAGGAGAAATAAATAAATATGACTGTGATAAGGGTGGACAGGAGAAATAAATATATATGAATGTGATAAGGGTGGACATGAGAAATAAATATATATGACTGTGATAAGGGTGGACATGAGATATAAATATATATGATTGTGATAAGGGTGGACAGGAGAAATAAATAAATATATATGACTCCGATAAGGGTGGACAGGTAAAATATAAATATATGACAGTGATAAGGGAGGATATTTACATTTATATTTTACTGAATATTTTTTCAAGAAAAAGAGAATCAAACTTTTGAAAGCTAAATGGCTATTTTTACTGTTTTTTTTAGGAAGACAAAGATTTGAAACTTTCTATTTTATAGTACTATTTTCATATTTTGGTGCTACTTTTATTCAAAGATAAAGCTTGAAAACTTGGAAATTTTGAGGATTTGGTTATAGTTGAGGCCTGAAAGAGGCGGTTGTGTTATTTTATTATTGATGCAGTATTTGAATTGATGTGTTTAGATTTTCTTCTTGTTTTATAATTATTGTCTCAGATATATTTTCTTGTTCGTGCATAATTATTTTATTGTGTTATCGTACATATATTAATATCACAGGTTAATCGTTAAAGCCCCGCCTTAGCCTCGTCACTACTTCGTCGAGGTTAGGCTCGGCACTTACTCAGTACATGGGGTCAGTTTTACTGATACTACACTCTGCACTCTTTTGTGCAGATCCAGGTACTAGCCATGAATAGAGATTTTTAGAACATTCATCTATATATTAGGAGACACGAGGTATATCTGACGGCGTTCGCAAATCCCGAGAGTATTTTCCTATTTTTATAAAATTGTTTTAGTATATTCAGAACAGTTACACTATTTCTTTCAGCCCAGTATTTGTAGTATTCTTTAGTAGTTCGTGAATTGTGACACCAGACCCTGGGGTAGTCTTAGAGTTGTTTACATAATTAGTTAGTGATTCGTTTTATTTAAACGGCTATTGTTATCATCTTATTTTATTTTGTTGAGAATTGTTTTAATTATGCTCAATTGAAATTTATTTATTTATTTATTTATTTATACTCAAGTAATTAATCAAGGAAATTAGCTAAACGATTTCTAACATTGGCTTGCCTAGCAAGTGTGGTATTAGGCGCCATCACGATCCCCGAGGTTGGGAATTTGGGTCGTGACATTAATGACTAATATTGGCATTAATGTAACGTTACAATGATCAATGGTAACTGTTGCGTGAAGATTGTGTAACGTTTGACTCATTAATTGAAGATCCCGAATCTGCCCTGTATTTCTCCTTGATTCACTTTGACCGTGTCTCTTCATCTTCTCGATTAGGTTGAGATTCCCGTATCTGATTACCCCGTGGGTATGTTGTTCCGTTCCTTTTTATCTCGTACCTCTTCACAAAGTCTTGTCCAGTTGTCATAATTTCATTGCTCCACATAGATTGTTGAGTCATCATAATTGTTACACGTGTGAAACTCATTTTTACCAATACAACGTGGAGTGAGATGCAAAATATGTTGGGCGAAACTAATAAAGCAGCTAATGAAATTATAACTTTGCCCTTGATCGACCAACTTGACTCTTCTATATAATAGAAAATATCAACTTTAAGTTTCAATCTTTCGCATTACATAAATAGAATAATAAAAGTTTTAGCCATTAAATTATGAGAACTGAAAGAAAATTAGGGCAAAATTTGAAAGAGAATCAGATCTGAGATTGTTTAGATAACTGAAAAGATGAAGGAAAACTATAATAGTAATCTATGAAAGCATTCTGAAAACTAAAAGAGCTAGAGTGAAAGATGCTTTCCTGAATTTATGTTGTATGGTGGGATAAAAAAGACGAAAGAATTCTTTCAAGAATTTTGTTGTGAGTGTTTAACTAAAAAGACACGTGGAGTGAGATGCATAATAGATTGGGCAAAACTAATAAAGCAGATAATGAAATTATTACTTTGCCCTTGGTCGACCAACTTGACTTTTCTATATAATAGAAACACTCGAAATAAATTAACTTAACCCTATCCGAAATATCCCAATTTTAACTTTCGTTCCATTCATACCGTACCATTAGCAAATTGTCTTATATTTTTCCTAATCATTAATGGAGTGTCACCACCCAAATTCCATTCTAGGTCGCGATGACGCCCAACATCGATGTCAGGCAAGCCAATAATATTCATCTAGTGAGTTCCAATTATTTTGTTTAAACCTTTCCAACAATATCTTAACTTAAATTACTAAGCATTTGAACGTAGCAAATGATGAAGGCAATTAGATTGCAATGATCAAAAGAAGTCAAGTTTAAATAATTACATCCTCAAAAGAATAGTCTACCAATGTGTGTGCCAGGAACTAGTGTCACAAGTATCTGGGCATCTAGTAGAATGAACAAAAGAATACATCTACCCTACTGCCTGAAATAGAATAGACAGACTAATCAAAAGAAAGACTCAAACGTGCTGCTGAACGGCATCAGAAGAAGCAGCTCACCGTGGAATCTCTGTCCGAGTATCAAGAACGCGCTCCAGACTGGTATCGAGATGCACCTGCCTCAGAACCTGTACAATTAAGTACAGAAGCGTAGCATGAGTACATAAACATTATGTACCAGTAAGTATCCAGTCTAACCTCGAAGAAGTAGTGACTAAGCATGGATATCAAGGCTAAATGGCAGAAAATAACAGGAAATAACAAGCTTTTCCATAAACATAAATATACATAAATTCTTATCATTTCAGTTGACAATTTGTGTTTTGAGAAATTTTAAACACTTCAAGTCACAGTAGTGCCAATCAAATAGAATGCGCAGATAGTGTCGTGGGCGTACGACCCGATCCAACATAATAATAAAACGTGCACTGCCGGAGGGTAGAACGACGCGAACCATAGATGCATCTATTACCCCGCTCGTGGATCATACATGCGACGCGGTCAAAATAATTAAGCAAACCAAGCAGACAAATCAAGAAATTTATCAAGAAAACAAGTATGCAAGAAAAGTCAACTTCTCTTTAATGGTCAAGAAGATATTATTCAATCTATTAGAATTTATTTACCAATTTGATATGATCTAAGAAAGTTAAATATACAATAAAGTTTCAAGTATAACAAGTAAGCATGTTTTTGGGTCCTAGGCTACCCGGACTTAAGCATAATAATAGCTACGCACGGACTCTCATCACCTCGTGCGTATGTAGCCCCCACAGTTCGTAGCATAAAATTAATTACTTCGCCTATGGGGACAATTCTCTCTTACAAGGTTAGAAACGAGACTCACCTCGTTTCGAGCTTACTTCAAACTCAAGAATGCTCTCAAACTCTCAAATCGAAGCCGCACAATCTGAAACTATTCAAATAGCATAAAACCCAATCATCATAGGCTTACAAGTTCATATTCCAGCTATTAAAGTGATTATCCAACCCCAAAGGCAAGGTTCCCAAAATTCACCCCGAGCCCACGTGCTCGGATTCCGGAAACTCTTAAGGGAAGTTGTTACCCATAACCTTAGGATCAATAATATATGATTTTTACTAGATTCCATAACTAATTTCGTGGTTAAATCCTATTTTATCAAAACCCTAGGCTTTACTCTAAACCCACAGTTTTTACTGATTTCCATGGTGTAATCTACCCCTAATCTATGTATTAAACTAACATTATGTAGAAATAACTTACCGCACAATGCTAGGCCGAAATTCCCCCTTTGGAAGCTCCCAAATCGCCAAAGAAATGAATGAAATGTGTCAAAAATAACACATTTCCCATATTAAATGAAGGCACTACCTTCAGCGATTTCCGCACCAGCGATTAGGGGACCGCATCTGCGGTCTCGCTTCTGCAAGGGAAGGTCCGCACCTGTGGAATTGGCCGGGCTGACTGGGGGCCGCATCTACGATCTGGAGACCGCTTCTGCGGTTCCGCTTCTACGGAAGAGGAGCCACATCTGCGGTTTTTGGGCTCCTTCCCTTGGGCCGACCGCTTCTGCGGTCTCGCACCTGTGCCTGGCCAACCGCAGGTGCGGTCGCACCAGAACTGGTGCACCAACAGCTCATTTTGAGCTTGGACTCGCCTCGCGCGACGTCCAAATGGTATCCGGGGCCCCCGAGTCCCCGTCCAAACATACCAACAAGTTCTAAATCATAAAAAAGACTCGATCAAACCTTCGGAACGCCCGAAAAAACATTAAATCTAAGAATCACACCCTAAAACCAATTAAATCAAACTTAAGAACTTTGAGTTCTTAAATCTACTTCCAACACGCCGAAACGTACCTATACTAGTCAGAATGATACCAAATTTTGCGTGCAAGTCTTAAATGACATTACAGAACTATTCTCGGTCTCAGAATTTCATTTGGACCTCGATATCATCAAAACACGTTCCAAACCACAATTATAGAGCTTAAGAAACTTCAAGAATCTAAATTTCACTATTTGGCACCGAAACACTCCCAGATAATCCAAAACTTGTTCCGGACATATGCCGAAGTCCGAAATCATCATACGAACCTATTGTAACCTTCAAATCCCGATTCCGAGGTTGTTTACTCAAAATATTGACCGAAGTCAAACTTGGCCTTTCAGGCCAACCTTAAGGAACCAAGTGTTCTAATTCCAACCCAAACTCTTCCAAATCCCAAACAAACCATCCTCTAAGTTATAAATCAATAATAGCAAATACGAGAAGTCTTATTTAGGGGTACGGGGTTTTAGTAAGCAAAACGAGTGATCAAGTCATTACATGGAGCTCTAATGTAATATGAGTGGACTCCACGGGTCCAAATTCTTCAAGAGAAGGTCAAAATTTACTCATCAACTTTTGATTGGCTTAAAGTTATCCTCCGGTTATAGTTACAATAAGGGTAAAAATGCAATGTTTTACTTATAGCCAGGGATAACATAAGATCAAAAGTCTAACTGAGCTAAAGCGGCTTAAATTTAGATAGTTCAAAAGCAAACTTTTTACTTTTTCTCTACCCTTTTTAATTGTTGTATACGTAAAACACATGAAAAAAAAGATAGAGAAAAAGTTTAAATTTGTCCTTGAATTTTATAAAATTACTCATTCATGCCCACCTTATTATGCTTTTGATCTATCTAAGGAAAAAATTATTACTACCATAATCCGTGATTAAGAAAGGTTGTGTAGCCCTGAGCAATGGTGAACTTCTTTATAATTGTAAACGTTATAAATGGGCCATGCAAGTTAGATATGCAACCTTTTTCTTCCCCTTGATCTCAGAGAAATAATGGTGATGGTGATAGAAAAAGTGAAAGACGATAATAATGGTACATAAAGGAAGTTGGTTCATTTTGGATGAAATTTTATTTATAAAGATTTAGATATATTCAGCTTTGTTTAGGTAAAAATCAAATTAAGTGCTTAATTTTCTTGATGTTTGGCTTTTAATTTTTCCCAACTTGTTATCCAAATCTTTAGAAAGAAATACAAGAAATAAAATCATCATATTTGGAAGCTTACTTTTCTTGCTTTACTTCTTTGTTTAAATTTAACAAAATATTGCCCAATGGAGTTGATTTTTTGCAAAATGGTCCTCCATGATAAGATCTGTCGTTTTTAGGATTTTGTTCTTAAGATCTCGGGGTGAAAAACGTAGCTTGTGATCACGTTCAACTATTCCTCTTAAAAGGTTTAGTGGTCGTTATAAATATAATCCGATTTACAAGTCCGAAGTCGAATTCATAGAGAATTAATCTATTAATCACAACTACTAATTTCGTAAAAATTCAAGTAATCAACTTCCAGAAGTGTCAAATAATGAGTTGAGTGCTTTCTAACTAAGAGTGAAGTAATTAAAATGATGTACCTTTATTACTACTAAACATAGGTTGTAGACAATTTTGGAGAAGTTTTAGAGTTATGATTTTTCGAATTGTTGGAATCCTCTCCGCTACGTTTTCTATAATTTCACCAGATTGAAATTTTCTCTACCGATCGTGAGCACTCCGGGTGTAGTAATTCTCTTTCGAGCAACTATCATAATTTATTAGACGTATTCTCCCGAACTACGCTAGTTGACAATGATTTACTGATCACTAAGATCACACCAATGTTTCATTATTACTAAACCCACCTTTAACCCCTCTGTATTGATTTCTCACATACGTTAGGAGTGATAGTATTCAACAACTACCTAAATATGTATCCATTTCCAAACAATACACACTAAATAGGCACAGTCAATTGAGGACCCTTCAATCAACGACAATAGTCATGTAGTTGAACAAGTAGAGAAAATTTAATAGCAAATTATATTGAACGCAATGAAGAATCATCCTTCAAGAGGTTTCATCAAACCCTATATAGAAGATTTTATCTACTCATAATCGTACTAATACTCATGAAAATATTGAAAAGCATTAAAATACAAATTAAGGAAGAAATGAGAGAAAACTCTTGTGATTTTTTGCGTTCAAGTGTCCCGTAGCCGTCTTGCCTCCGATAATATCAAACATCTAAAAAATAGGTGTAGAACCCCTTTTATATATGTTGGGACGTGTACGGTCAAAACTACCAAGTCCTAGACGAAATAGGCGAAATTTCCTGCTTGGGCGCCACGGATGGCGCTTAGCGCAAAGGTAGGCGCCCAACTCTGACTTGTGCTATCTTTTGCTTTTTAAACGGTGCCTGGCTTAAACTTGGACGCCAAAAATCATACTCCCTTCAAATTTTTCCTTTTTATCTTTAATTTGCGCACGATCCTTCTATATCACCTCAGCTTGACCCCTACACATATAAACATCATTATTAAGCTCGAGTAACAAATATTTGCACTAAACAAGGTCGAGACATAATGCAAGGCAATTTACATGAAAAAATATGAATTTTTAGCCAAACATCACTATCCAACACTTAAGCTCTTGATCGTTCTCGAGCAACTTAGCACTTTGCTCACCCAATAACGCCACACATGACATCATAGAACGGAGGAATATTTAGCAATTCAACACATTATACCTATGGTCATGATTGATACCAACAATTAAGTCATTGCATACGCATTCATGCACTTACCCTCTTTCACATGCCAAAACATAAGTGAACAATTCAAAACACTCAAACAACGTGCCCATAACCACCCAACCTAAGATCGACCTATTGTCAATAAGCACTCTCGACACACCTACTCCAACAAGAGAAGTTTAATAAAGTTAGCTATCTGTCATGCAACCATGTGTCCTCACCAAAGAACAAGAGACTATGTAGTCCACACATTCAAATCAAGAGTTTCAACTATAAGTCAAGGACATTATGAACAAAAATCAATCGCTCACTCTCATAAGAAAATTCACGTGCATCCCAAGGTCGTACCATAAGCTTGCCTATAGTGTATGTTTGTACTTGTCACGATCCAAATTTCTCTCCGTTGGGTATCGTGATGGCACCTAATCTCAGGGACTGGGTAAGCCTAATAGTTAATGAATAACAACAATAATAAAAGGAAACTGACGATCTCGATATAGAAATCTTGAAAGAATTTACAATGTTTTCCCAAAACCCGGTAATACAAGTCATAAGCTCTACGAATCTTCTACAACTTCTAAATACAACTATTTGGAAATAAATACAACACTGTATGAATAGTAAATACAAAGACGGTGACTGCGAAGCCTGCGAACGCTGCAACAGGTTACCTTGAGTCTCCTCAGCAATCATCCACACAGCTACTATGATAAATACCTGGATCTACACATTAAAATATGCAGAAGTGTAGTATGAGCACACCACAGCAGTTCCCAGTAAGTATCAAGACTCACGCCGATAAAGTAGTGACGAGGACTAGTCAAGACACCACTGGTCTAACAAATAAACTGACATGAATATACGAAAAGCCGAACACTACATCTAACTAAAACTTCACGGAATAATATACAACTATGGCAATAAAGATGCGCAAGGAAATTACAGTAATTAACCAACGGAACAACATGAAAATACACAGAAAGATGGACATGAAACAAGCCAAACCGGAAGAAAACACATCACAATAGAGAACACCAATAACTCAACTCTGCGTCCGTTTGTTCACATCGAGCCTTAGCCATTAAAATCAATAAACTGGTGGATACCTTTAAACCACAGTTCATATTGAAAACTTTGAAAAAATATATTCATTTCAGTATAGAAAGATCTCCTTTGAAAACATACTTTCTCTAAATGTATATGTAAGTGAATTTAATAGAGTGAAATCCCAAAAATATACATAGTTTCTTTCAAAATACGAACTTTCCAACGATGTTTTCCCCAATAAATGACATTCCAAATATCATTTCATGCATGATGAATACTTTTCAAATATACCTTCGATGTAAAAGTCATTCAAATAAAACCATTTCGAAACCATTACTTTTTCAATAATACTTTTCAATAAAATCACTTGATCAAAATCTCCTCAAGATTTATCTACTGGAACTCAACCCGTAACTCAGAGATTTCCATGCAGTACAAGAGGAATATCACATCTTGCCAATAAATACAGTAAGAGATCAGTAGAAATATCCAAATTTAGAATAACAGGATAAAATGCAAAGACAAGTGCACGGCATCTGTAACGACCCGACCGGTCGTTTTACATTATCAGACCCCATTTCCTTAAATGAGACTTCCCATAACGGCTTCTTGTGATTTATGAATTGCGAGGAAGGGTGGTTCGGGATTTGGAAGTGTTTAGTGTGCTATAGGAACACTTGGTTCCTTAAGGTTGGCTTTTTTGGCCAAGTTTGACTTCGGTCAATATTTTGAGCAAACGACCTCGGAATCAAGTTCCGACAGCTCCAGTAGCTTCGTATGATGATTTCGAACTTGGGCGTATGTTCGGAACGGGTTTTCAATGACCCGGGAGCATTTCGACGCCCAATATAGAAATAAGAATTTCCTTAAGTTTGAAATTTGGTTTGGAACGTGATTTTATATTATTGAGGTCCGAACGAAATTTCGGGACCGTGAATAGCTATGTTATGTCATTTATAGACTAGTACCATATAAGATGCCACATGACCATAATAGTAAGGTGTGTGAAAAGTGAGTAATATTTTAAGTAAGTGAAAATAATTCTTAATTATACGGGTAATTGATTAATCACCGAATAACGATTTATTACCTAATTAAATTAATTGAAAAACTTAGGATAAAGATGGGAAAAGTGACGTGGCAGCAAGCCACTACTAAAGACTATGACTCTTAGTCATATTGGCTTAGTGGCCATTTAAATTATAAGACACTTAAGTAAGTATAAGACATATATTTGGTTTCATAAGACATTAAAAAGTTGGTCTCTTCCTAAATTCTTATTTAAGACAGTTTCAAACCACACTACTTCATTTCTAACATTTTTCGATACAACAATCAGATGGGGGTTTGGCACCTTGGCAACGAGAATTCTTAGAGAAGTCCCACAAAATTCCTTCAAACAGAACGTTAGAAATTCCTACAAAGTTTTCATCAAAAATTTCTTGCAACCAAACAATTCCAACGGGAATTATTAGCACCTTAGAAACGTAAAATTTTGCGATCCTAAGGGAGTACGGTGCAATCTTTTCCAAGAATGTATGTTATACAGATTTTTTCTACTTTAGTTACGAGTCCTCGGGTGTAGAGTTCGGAGTTGCGGGCGCATTCTTGGTCCGAGAGGTAGATTCGACACGAGGTGTCTCTCCTTTCTAACCTTGTAAGAGGGAATTGTCCCCATAGGTGTTCTATATGATGTGTGTAATTATTTTGGGGGCTACGTGCACACAAAGTGACGAGAGTCCATACGTAGAGACTATTATGCTATGTCGGGTAGTTTTAGGGCTCACAAGCATGTTTTATGTGACGTATATGTATCCTTAGCATACTTTGAGTTGCTTATTATCATTGAATTAGTATGGAAATGGGGAAAGTTGCATTTGAATTCTCAGTTGATTAAACCTTGTTACAAGCATAGCCCCTACTGAGCTTATTGATAAATTCGGTATATATATATATATAAGAGTCAGCACTCGATTCGCAGGTATGATTCGCGATCGAGGGAATCTTTATGGTAATTTCGTATAAGTGTGTCAGCACTCGAGTCGCAGGTATGATTCACGATCAAGGGAAGCTTTATGGTAATTTAGTATAAGTGTGTCAGAACTCGAGTCGCAGGTATGATTCGCGATCGAGGGAAGCTTTATGGTAATTCAGTATAAGTGTGTCAGCACTCGAGTCGCAGGTATGATTCGCGATCGAGGGAAGCTTTATGGTAATTCAATATAAGTGTGCCAGCACTCGAGTCGCAGGTATGATTTGCGATCGAGGGAAGCTTTATGGTAATTCAGTATAAGTGTGTCAGCACTCGAGTCGCAGGTATGATTCGCGATCGAGGGAAGCTTTATGGTAATTCGGTATAAATGTGTCAGCACCCGAGTCGCATGTATGATTCGCGAGCGGGGGAAGCTTTACGACTATTCATTGATTAGATATTCCTTTGACTTCGGCCGATTGTCTATTCCTGTGTGCATATGCCTATTTGGTACTGTTTCATGGACATGGATTTGACCGATATTTGGGGGGAAAGAAAGTGGAAATTGTTATTTATTTTCAGTATTTACTTGGATTTTTGTGTCTTACACGTATTTTTGGTACACTGTCATACATGCCTACTGTTTCCATTATATCCTGTTATATTCTACTGTTGGACCTTAGTGAGTGTCAAGTCGACCTCTCGTCACTACTTCTTCGAGATTAGACGGGATACTCACTAGGTACATATTTATTTATGTACTCATGCTGCACTTATGTACTTAACTGTACAAGTTCTGAGGCTGGTGCTTCTGGTTATCAGACCAGAGCTAGATATTGACTGTAGCGGACCTGACTTCACGGTGAGCTGCTTCTCCTAACGATCCTCAGCAGCACCATGGAGTTTCTTTTGCTTATGTTCCCATCTATTTGTTTCAGACAGTGGGATTGTATATTCTACCTTTTGTATATCCAGTTAGTATGCACGTGATACTCGTGACACTAGTTCATGGCACACACGTAGTATTTGTGTAGATTATGTCCGTACATATATGCATATTTTGGACTCACACCTCATTATGACTGTTTTGTTTAAAACTGGTTAGTTACCCCTAATCGGTTAATAATCTAAGCTTTGTAACTTAGTATATATATATATATTGATATGTTTAAGGCAAATGAGAAGGAACCGTAGTAGTTTAAATGTTGGCTCGCCTGACCCCGCTGTTGGGAGACATCACGACATGAGTTAGGATTTTGGGTCGTGACAGCATCACCCTTCGTGCTTTTACTCTCATCCTTACCAAAACAAGTGCACGACATCACCCTTTGTGCTTTTACTCTCATCCTCACCAAAAAAACAAGTGCACGACATCACCCTTCGTGCTTTTACTCTCATCCTCACCAAAAAAACAAGTGCACGACATCACCCTTCGTGCTTTTACTCTCATCCTCACAATAAATAAATAGAAACGGCATTGCATTATCCTTCGTGCTTTAATATCATAACAAGGCACAACATCACCCTTCGTGCTTTTACACTCTCATCCTCACAATAAATAAATACACGGCATCACCCTTCGTACTTTACACTCTTCCTCACAATAAATAAATCACGGCATCACCCTTCGTGCTTTACACTCTTCCTCACAATAAATAAATAAATACACGGCATCACCTTTCGTGCTTTACACTCTTCCTCACCCAAACAATATCAAGAACAACAATTTGGCAAGGAAAATCAACAATATGAACCATAAATCACAACATCCCGGCAAGGGAGTCAACAATACAAATAATATCATTAACAAATAGAAACCATAACATTCCGGCAAGGGAGTCAACAAGGCAAACAACATCATCAACAACAGGAATAATAAGAGAAACCACACGATCCCGGCAAGGGAAACAACTATAACCAATCTCACCTAAATAGTTAACTTCACGGAATAAAACTTAGCTTAAACAAAGGTCCAGTAATAGGTAACATCAAGGAAACATCCACAACATAAATGTTTAGCAACTGAGTCAAGTAGCACATAAAGGAAAACTCATAGGAATTACAATGTAAGACTCACGGGCATGCTTGACACCAACGAACGGATGTTCTAACTACAGCGTAACAACTATACATCTAGATAACACTAACATAGTCAACTTGGCAGTTTTAGGAAGCAAATATAGAATGGAGATAAGAGTGGTAAAAGATTCAGTTAAGTCAATTAAAATCAAATAGCCAATGAAGTAATCCAAAAGCAAGTAATTCGAATCTAAGCAGGAAAGGATGAAATTAACAACCAAGGATTCAAATGTATCAATTACAACACATAAATAGGTAACATAAGAACCTACGAATCCTAAAAGGGCAGTCTATTAGCAAATAAGTCCGAGTACACACTCGTCACCTCGCATACACAGACTACATACAACAAAGAAGACTCAATCCTAAGGGGTAGTTCCCCCACACAAGGTTAGGCAAGATACTTACCTCAAAGACGACAATCCGGTACTCAAAAATAGACTTCTCGGGCGAAAAGACCTCCGGACGGCTCAAAATCAACTACAACAACTTCAAAATACACATAAAACGTATAAGGAACTATTCCGAATAATAAAGTTTCAATCTTTACAAAATTATAAAAATTTACCCAAAGTCGACCCCCGGTCCCGCACCTCGAAACCCGTCAAATTTTACAAAATCCGATTACCCATTACGATACGAGTTCAACCATACAAAGTTTATCAAATTCCGATATCATTTGGTCTCTCAAATCATGATTTTTCAATTTAGAAGTTTCTTTCAAAATCCACATCTTCCTCAACCCAAAACAGAAATTAAGTGATAGAAATAAGAACTAATTCATGAAATATAATTAATTTTAGTGGAAGAATACTTACCCATTCGATTTGTGTGAAAAACCCTCAAAGAATCGCCAAAATCCGAGCTCTAGAAGTCAAAATATGCTAAAAATGAATTCTGCCCATGCCTCTTAGAATATTCTGCCCATGCCTCTAATGAATTGCGAACGCTGAGGAAGGACCGCGTTCGCGAAGAAGAAAATGAATTATGCCCCATTTGTTAAATGCGAACGCGACGGGATGAGTGTGGATGAGGAGAAGGAGAAACGGAAACTACGCGAATGCGTAAACATTGGCGAAAACGCGAAGAAGAGAAACCAACAGCCCACCCCCCAGCTCTAATTTACACTACGCGAACGTGAAGGGGTGGGATGCGAACGCGATAAACAAGGGGGGGGGGGAACTGTGAGAAATCGGGGGACTAAAAGCAAACGCATAGAAGGATTTTGGGGTGGTCCGCATTAATTCTACGCGAACGCGAAGGGCTGTTCGCGATCGCATAGAAGGACATCAGAAGGCAGATAACAACAGTTCTAAAAGTGGGAAAAATGACCCGTGGTCCACCCGGAACACACCCAAGGCCCCCGGGACCCCGTCTAATCACACGAACAAGTCATATAACCTAACACGGACTCTCTCGAGGTTTCAAATCACATAAAACAACGCCAAACGACGAATCAAACCAAAAATCAAACTTATAAATTTCCAAAACTTCAATTATCAAAACTCGCGTCGAAACCTATCAATTCAACCTGGAATGACATGAAATTTTGTAGACAAGTCAAAAATAACACCACGAACCTACAACAATTCCCGGAATTCCATTCCGAGCCCGATATCAAAATTTCACCTATCGACCGAAATCGCCGAAATTCTAATTTTCGCCAAATTACCTCAAATCCCTCTACGGACCCCCAAATCCAATTCCGGGCGCATGCCTAAGTCCAAAATCATCATACGAAGATGTTGACATTAACCAAAACTCATTTCGAGGCCGTTTATACAAAAGTCAAACATCCGGTCAACGTCCATCACTTAAACTTCCAAAACTAAAAAATTTCTTCCAATTCGACTTTGGATTATCCGATAACTGAATCTAACCACGCACGCAGTTCGATATGTCAAAAGTGAAGTTGCTTTTGACCTTACACCACCGAACGAAGCTTAAATTCTCAAAACGACCGGTCGGGTCGTTACAGTACTAATCTAAGCCTACGAAGTCTAAGATCAATTGGATCTTTACATGTTCTAATGTAGGCTAAAGGGTGGATATGATATATTTTGGGTATAGTGAATAACCCTCATAATCACTTTAATACATTACACTTAACTTTCAAATACACAATCTTCATGACCAATTCAAACAATGCCACGAAACCACATACAATTTGGACCTGCTTTTTTAAGCACAACTATGCATTCATTAACTCAGATTGAGAGGAATAGGAGATGCATTTTCTCTCTCTCTCTCTCTCTCTCTCTATATATATATATATATATATATATATATATATATATATATATATATATATATATATATATTTCTCTTCTTGTGTTTTATTTCTGTTTCTTTTTCTTCTCTTATTTTATTTTATTTTACACTCTCCAAATTTAGATTGACTGGCTAATGATCATTCAAAACATGTACGCACCTTTTGGCTTTTATCGGATTCCACTCAAAAGCTACCCCAAATCTCACCTTACTCTTCTAGCAACTTAAGTACTTTTGGAGGTAAATGTGGAAAACGATCTAATTAAGAAAAAAAGGTTTATAGGCTCATATGGGCTATCTAAGGATAATTTTATTTATGGTGGCACAAAGTTTAACGTACAATCAAAGAAATACCTGCATCATCTTCTAGACTCTGAAAGCTTACTTATTTCGCTTCGACTAACACTCAGGGCAAGTTCTAGACTAACACAAAATAGCACAGAATGTAATCAAAATCTCACATAACATAATGCACTTGACCCCAGTCGGCACGGTTCCGTTCCAACTCTCAAGTTTAATCAAGTAAAGTCAAGAAGTATTAAGCAATAAATCACTACATGAACAATAAGTCAAGTAACTAAGAGATAGCGTCACAGACAATCTATTCAATCTTTCACGACATCAATTTTTATCAAAACATATTAGGAAGGTGATTTGCATGCTAAGGACTACCTATGTTGGCATCAAACAGGTCAAAAGGCACATAAAAACACTCAAGCTTTCTTTCCTCGATTTCCTAAAAATAAAAATACCCAGTTAAAGTTATGTTCACTGGAAAATAATCGATGCCAATAGAAATATTAAAGGGGATTATTCTCTACCTACAACTAACTAAAAATAAATAAAATATTTTTGTATTTTTAATTGGACCTTAATCCCTCAAGAAAGCTGTCCAAGAGATCCACCATCGGGAAAAGTCCAAACTTTTTCTGATGTTTTTGTATCTTTTCAGTATTAATTATTTTTTTCTTTTCGAATCAAACTGCTAAAACTAATTTTAATATACTAGATTACTAGTTCTGTTAACTAAGCAAATAAAATTAAGAAGTTCGTACTAAGCTCCCGCTATAAGCGTTGTTCGGGGAAGGTTCAGACCACAAGGGTCTATCATACGCAACTTTATTCTACATTTCTGCAAGAGACTGTTTTTACGGCTCGAACCCTTGACCTCCTGGTCACTTGGTAGCAACTTTACCAGTTACGCCAAGGCTCCCCTTCACGACTAACGTATTACTAGTTACTACTACTACTGCTACTGCTACTGCTACTGCTAAGGATATTAAGAGTGCCATGATTCAACAGTAATTATAATATACCAATATATATTATACCAAGAATATTGGGTATACTATTTAACGCACTCTAACAAAGTATATTATGATTTAACACTAATCATGATATATCAATGTACCATATACCAAGAATATTTGGTAAACTACTTATCATACTCTATCAATAGTAATCATGGTATATCAATGTGTAGTATACCAAGAATATTAAAAATATCACCTAACATACTCAAACAAAGTATACCACAATCCAACACTAATCATGGTATACCAATGTATATTACACTAAGAATATTGAGTATACTATTTAGCATACTCAAATAACGTATACTATGATTCAACCACTAATCATAGTATATGTATGTATTGTATACCAAAAATATTGGGAATACAATGATCTAGTAGTAATCATAATATACCAATGTGTAGTGTATCGAAAATACTTTGAATACCATTTAATATACTCAAACAAAATATACTATGATTCTATAGTAATTATGGTATACCAAAAAGTAATATACCAAGAATATTGGAAATACCATAATTGTTGAATCATGGTATACCAATGTATAGTGTAGCAAAATTATTGAGAATACCATCATTCAACAGTAATCATGGTATTCCAAAATTTTAGGTATACCGTTTAACATTCCCAAATAAAGTACATGATTCAACAGTAATCATATTATACCGATGTGTACTACACAAAGAATATTGAGAATATCATAATACAATACTAATGATGGTATACTATTAAGTAATATACCAAGAATATTGGTATACCATTTAATATACTCAAATAATATATGCCATGATTCAATACTAATCATGGTACATCAATATATAGTATACCAAGAGTAAAAAACCATTTATAATGAGGGTACACTATTATGTAATATACCAAGAATATTAGTATACCATTTAATATACTCAAATAAATTATGCCATGATTCAATACTAATCATGGTACATCAATATATAGTATACCAAGAGTAAAAAACCATTTAATATAAACAAAGTATATCATAATTTAACAATAATCATGATATACTATATAATATAACAAAATTTTTGGGAATACCATTTAACATATTCAAACTAAGCATACCATGATTACTATGTAGTATATCAAGTATGAGAATACCATTTAATATATTCAATTAAAGAATAGCATAATTCAGCATTAAACTACACATTATATCACTAGTATTGAGAATACCATTTAACATACTTAAACTTAGTATACCATGAAAATTTATTAAATAAAAGTATTCGAGATTAATAATTATTTGTTAAATTTGGACATTTTTTTTAAGATTTAAATACTATATATATTAACGAACATGTATTGTGTATTATCATGTTATATCATATGTTAAAATAAAAATAATATCATATTTATAATTGAGCTAAAAAGTTGTTGTTTGGGTCTTTTGTACAGTCTTTCACTTTTCATATTTAATTTTGAGTTCCACAAAAAGAAACTTTAAAAAACAAAAGTCTATCATGTTGGGATTTTTTAAGTAATTAATGATATATTAATGCTTAAAATGGGTGAATGGGAAATGGAGGGGAAAATGAAATATTTGAGTAATATTTGAGTTTCCCTCCTTAATTGTCCCACATAGGAAGAGGAAAAGACTTTTGATGGGTATATAAGCTATTGATCTTCTTCTAGCTAATAAAGAGTTGAGAAGAAAGCAAGCCTCGCGCCGTCGTCGTCGTCGCTCGGCTCAGCCTCGGCCTCGGCCTCGGCCTGGATTTGGATTTGGATTTGGTTTTGGTGATCGATCGAGAGATTATTTTTTGGACCAAATTTATTTGTTAATAGTAAATATTAACAGAAATGTTATTAAATATTT
>ML257747.1:1220-30684 GCA_005239495.1 Nicotiana undulata | reverse complement strand
GTCTGGCCTATGTTCGTGATTCTAGTGCTGATGTTCCTTCCATAGAGTCTGTGCCCGTGGTTCACGAATTTCAAGAGGTATTCCCTGCTGACCTGTTGGGTATACCACCCGACAGGGATATTGATTTTTGTATTGAGCTAGCTGAGGGCACTCAGCCCATTTCTATTCCCCCGTATCGTATGGCTCCGCCATAATTAAAGGAATTAAAGGAGCAATTGTAGGATTTGTTGGGTAAAGGCTTCATCAGACCTAGTGTTTCACCTTGGGGTGCTCCAATATTGTTCGTGAAGAAGAAAGATGGCTCGATGAGGAGGTGTATTGACTACCGGCAGTTGAATAAGGTTACTATCAAGAACAAGTATCCTTTGCCAAAGATTGATGATTTATTTGGTCAGCTTCAGGGTGCTACGGTGTTCTCTAAAATAGACTTGAGGTTTGGTTATCATCAGCTGAGGATTAGGGCTTCTTATGTGCCTAAGACAACTTTTCGCACTAATTATGGGCATTATGAGTTCTTGGTCATGTCGTTCGGGTTAACTAATGCCCCCGCCGCTTTCATGGATTTGATGAATCAGGTATTCAGGCTTTATTTGGACTCATTTTTGATCGTGTTTATAGATGATATTTTGGTATACTCTCGCAGCCGTGAGGAGCATGAGCAGCCCCTTAGAGTCGTCCTCCAGACTCTGAGAGATCGGCAGTTGTATGCCAAATTTCCTAAGTGTGAGTTCTGGCTGAGTTCAGTGGCATTTATGGGCCACGTGGTATCGGCAGAGGATATTTAGGTGGATCCGAAGAAAGTTTCAGTAGTCAGAGATTGGCCTAGGACCACTTCAGCCACGGAGATTCGGAGTTTCTTGGGCCTA
Organism: Nicotiana undulata; assembly: GCA_005239495.1. Classification (NCBI taxonomy): domain Eukaryota; kingdom Viridiplantae; phylum Streptophyta; class Magnoliopsida; order Solanales; family Solanaceae; genus Nicotiana; species Nicotiana undulata. The sequence goes on along the minus strand of ML257747.1, from coordinate 29,818 downwards.
GCAGGCTATTATCGCCGGTTCGTGGAGGGGTTTTCATCTATAGCAGCCCCTATAACCAAGTTGACGCAGAAGAGTGCTCAGTTCAGATGGTCGGAGGAGTGTGAGGCGAGCTTTCAGAAGCTCAAGACAGCATTGACCACGGCACCAGTGTTGGTATTGCCCTTAGGTTCAGGTTCTTATACCGTATATTGTGATGCTTCGAGAGTTGGGCTTGGTGTAGTGTTGATGCAGGATGGGAAGGTTATAGCCTATGTTTCACGTCAATTGATGATTCATGAAAAGAACTATCCTGTCCATGATTTAGAGCTTGCAGCTATTGTTCATGCCTTAAAGATTTGGAGGCACTATTTGTATGGGGTACCGTGTGAGGTATTCACTGATCACAAGAGTTTGCAATATTTGTTTAGGCAAAAGGAGTTGAACATGAGCTAGAGGAGGTGGTTAGAGTTGCTGAAAGATTATGATACTACTATCCTCTATCATCCAGGAAAGGCTAATGTGGTGGCCGACGCCTTGAGCCGGAAGTCAGTCAGCATGGGTAGTTTGGCTTATCTTTCAGTGAGAGAGTGACCTTTGGCTTTGGATGTTCAGGCGTTAGCCAATCGATTTGTCAGATTGGAGGTTTCCGAGGGTGGCACTGTTTTGGCCCATACCGTCGCTCGTTCTTCATTGTATGATTGCATTCGCGCCAGGAAGTGTGAGGATCGTCATTTGTGTGCTCTTAGAGATGCGGTTCGGCACGGACGTGCCAAGCAGGTCACAGTCGATGCTGAGGGAGTTTTGAGATTGCAGGGTCGCGTATGCTTTCCTGATGTTGATGGCATTCGTGAGTTAATATTGCAGGAGGCCCACAGTTCCAAGTATTCCATTCATCCGGGCGCCGCGAAGATGTACCAGGACTTGCGGCAGCATTATTGGTGGCGCAGAATGAAGAAGGATATCGTGGCTTATGTGGCTCGGTGCTTGAATTGTCAGCAGGTTAAATATGAGCACCAGAGACCCGGTGGTTTGATGCAGCAGATTCAGCTTCCCGAGTGGAAGTGGGAGCGTATCACGATGGATTTTGTAGTTGGACTCCCACGGACTCCGAGGATGGTTGATGCAGTATGGGTTGTGGTAGATAGGCTGACCAAATCAGCACATTTCATTCCGGTGGCGGTTTCATCTTCAGCAGAGAAGTTGGCTCAGATCTATATTAGAGAGATTGTCAGATTGCACGGTGTGCCCTTATCTATCATATCAGACCGAGGTACTCAGTTTACCTCCCATTTCTGGAGAGTATTTCAGAGAGAGTTGGGCACTCACATAGAGTTGAGAACAACATTTCATCCCCAGACGGACGGGCAGTCTGAGCGCACTATTCAGTTTTGGAGGATATGTTGCGGGCATGTGTTATGGATTTTGGTGGTTCATGGGACCTATTCTTGCCGTTAGCAGAGTTTTCCTACAACAACAGTTACCAGTCGAGCATTCAGATGGCTCCGTATGAGGCGTTGTATGGTAGGCGATGTCAGTCTCCAGTCGGATGGTTTGAGCCCGGAGAGGCTAGATTACTGGGTTCTGAGTTAGTCCAGGATGCCTTGGATAAGGTGAAGATTATTCAGGATAGGCTCCGTATAGCTCAGTCCAGGCAAAAGAGCTATGCAGATCGCAGGGTTCGAGATTTGGCATTTATAGTGGGAGACCAGGTATTCCTTCGAGTGTCGCCTATAAAGGGCGTGATGAGGTTCGGAAAGAGGGGCAAGTTAAGCCCTAGGTATATTGGCCCATTTGAAGTTTTAGATAGGGTAGGAGAGGTGGCCTACAGACTTGCCTTGCCACCGCATTTATCCGCAGTGCATCCCGTGTTTCATGTATCCATGCTCCGGAAGTATATTGCAGATCCATCTCATGTTCTTGATTTCAGCGGTGTCCAATTGGACAAGGATCTGACTTTTGAGGAGGATCCAGTAGCCATATTAGATAGGCAGGTTCGCCAGTTGAGGTCGAAGAGTTATCCTTCGGTCCGTGTTTAGTTGAGGGGTCAGCCTGCCGAGGCAGCTACTTTGGAGTCCGAGTCCGACATGAGGAGTCGTTACCCCCATCTATTCTCAGACTCATATACTTTACTATATCCATTCGAGGACGAACGTTTGTTTTAGAGGTTGAGAGTGTGATGACCCAAAAGATCATCCTGAGTAATTCCAATTAAATTTGTGTTCCGAGGTCTCGAAAGCCTCCGTTAGTCTCACCTCGATATGCGTGCGTAGCTCAGGCAGGTAGCCGAGAAACTTCCATGTGAAAATTTGATAAAAATGGGATTTTTGAATTTAATAATTGAATAAAGTTGACTTTGGTCAACATTTTTTGTAAACGGATCCGGACCCGTGATGTGACGGTCCCGGAGGGTCTGTAGGAAAATGTGGGACTTGGGCGTATGCCCGGAATCGAATTTCGAGGCCCCAAGCCCGGGAAATGAATTTTTAAAGAATATTGTTTTCTGAAAATAATAAAGGAATGTGAAAGTGAATAATTATGTGAAACCCTTGTTACCGGGCCCGTGTTATGGTTCCGGAGCCCGGAACAGGTTTATTATATGTTGTTTGTCCTACCTGTGGAATTTGGTGTAAAACGGGTTTGATTTGATTGGTTTCGGATCCAAGTGAGGAAAAATGGAGTTAATGAAGTTGTGGGGTTTCTAATGAATTTGCAATGTGACTTGAGAGGTGATTTTATTTTCTTGAGGTCCGAATGAAATTCCGAGATCGGGAATAGTTCCGTTGTGTCGTTTATAACTTATGTGTAAAATTTGAAGTCATTCTGAATGGTTTAGGCCGGTTTGGCACGTCGAAGTGAATTCTATAATTTCAAAGTTCTTAAGTTTTGAATTCAGGGGTTTGGGAGGGTGATTTTGAGTTTTAGCGTTGTATTGAGTGTTCCGTGAGATCGAGCAAGTCCGTTTGATGATTTGGGACTCGTTGGTATTTTTGGACGGGGGCTCGGGTGGGCCCAGGTGCCTCCCGGACCAGCGCGAGGCCAAAAACCAGCAAAAACCACTGCTGGTGTGATCGCAGGTGCGGTTGCCCAGCAACAGGTGCGGGACCGCCCCTGCGGTCCAAGACTCGCAGGAGCGAACACCAGCCCCTTGCCCAAAGTCTGCAGGCGCGAGACTGCAGGTACGGTCTAGGCCATCGCAGGTGCGACCTTTTTCGCAGGGGCGACCAAAATTCCGTAGGAGCGGGACCACTGGTGCGGCTCCCAACCCCGCATGTGCGAGCCCAGGGTCCTATGCCCTTTTCCGCAATTGCGATCCTTTTCTCGCAGGTGCGAGACCGCACCTGTGGTCCTATGGTCGCAGGTGCGGAAACCCCTGTTGGCAGCCTACTTAAAATGTCCAAAATTTTGGGTTTTCCTCGTTCCTTCCATCTTCAAACTCCATTAGAGAGCATCCAAGCTTGGGGCATCACCTTCCACGACCACCCATTGTAAGAGGTAAGTAAAACCCCATAAAACTTCTAATTTTAAAAATAATTTCCAGCTTAATTCAATAATAAACCACCAAACATCATAGAATCTGGTAGTAAACTTTAGGGTTCTTAGGAATTTCGTGATTTTTCATGTTCGGCCATAAATTCTTGATTAAATTACGTAACTTCGATCCTTAGACTACGGATAATTGATTCCTTCATGAATTTTCGAAAATCTAAACGTGTGGGCCCGGGGTCAAATTTTAGTATTCTTGGAAGAATAGTGGGAAATGCATAACTTGGCTTAGAAATTAATTTATTGGGTACTTATTAATGATTATAAATCCATTATGTCTAGATATTCCCGATTCGGAGTTGAATTCGAGAGGAAAGTCTGTGATCGAGGCTTGACTTGCATTTTCTTTGGAGCCGAGGTAAGTGTTTGGCTTAACCTCAGCTTGAGAGATTAGGTATAGAGTCTTAATTGCTATGTGCAGCTCATGTCCAACGTATAGGCGTGGTAACGAGTGCCTATGCGTTGCGGTCAAGTATGCCCGTGAGTCAATTGTGATGAAATTGTGCTATGTTCTTAATATTCCTCGCACTATAAGTAAATTATGAATTAAAAGTGATACTTGATGTTGTTTCATGTCGTGGATAGTTATTGAGTTATTTGTTCCAATTGAGGCTTACACTGTTGAAATTATATTTCTGATGTGAGGTTGGTTATAGCTGAGACCCTTGTCGGGCATTTGTTGATATTGTAACTGATGAATTCTCCTTGCTGGGACAAGAGAATTGTATTGAATATTTCCATGTACTTGAGACTTCGTGTTGTTGACTTTCATATTATTGTTGCCGTGTGTTTTATTATTCGTCGCATTAGGGGACATGCCGTGTTGACTGAGAGTTATTATATTATATATGTACGAGGGGACATACCGTGCCGAGTCATTGTGAGGTTATGCACGAGGGGACATTTCGTGCCGAGTGTTGTTATATATGCACGAGGGGACATACCGTGCCGAGTGATTGTGAGGTTATGCACGAGGGGACATGTCGTGCCTTTCCTGTTCATTATATGTTTGAGAAGCTATATTTTCGCCTTGTCCTTACGTTTCATTTATTACCTTGTACTGCTGGGTTAGCATACTGTTACCCTATCTCCCCCGCATGTTCTCCCCATATCTGTCTTACTTGCTTATTTCTGTTGTCATTTTTCCTGCTATTATATAAAATTGCACAGGTACATATGTAGTGTTGGTCATAGCCTCGTCACTACTTCGCCGAGGTTAGGCTCGACACTTACTCAGTACATGGGGTCGGTTGTACTGATGCTACACCTGCACTTCTTTATGTTGTGCAGACTACGCAGCCGGACCCGGAGATCACTGACGATCGGAGCATCTCATTCAGTCACACAGGAGACTCGAGGTAGACCCGCAAACGTTCGTGGGCCTTGACGTCACCTTCTACTTTCCACTATCAGTTCTGTCTTACTTTGTATTTCAAAGACAGTCTTATGTATTTATTTCAGACCTTTTGTTTGTAGTAATCTCTTAGATAGTCCGTGAGTAGGTGACACCAGTTCTGGGATTTGTTTATGGGTTTTATTTCGAATGTGCTATGTTGTATTTTGGTTATTTTGTTAAATCTCATGTGGTGGGCCATCGAAGCCTTGGTTATCTGGGTCGTATTTGTTGTTAATGAGTTTTATCCAGTTCAAACGTTGGCTTGTCTAGCGGGTTCAACGTTAGACGCAGTCATGGCCCGAAGGCGCGATTTCGGGTCGTGACAAAAATTCACCTCCGCTCGGCTCAAATTTAGTAAAAATGACTGAATAATATCAAACAATGCAACGAAAAAGTAATTTCAATCAATAAAGTTGCAATCTTTACAAAATCCCCAAAATGTCAACAAAAATGAATCCCGGGCTCGCCTGATCAAAACCAGAGTTGAGGGGTAGATCTAGACTATCCATAACCTCACGAGTCCAAGTACGTGATTGGTTTTCCAAAGAGATTCCAAATCGACTCTAAGATTCCGAATTTTAAGTTTTCAAAACATAGTAAAAAATTCCCTTCAAATTTCATGATTTTGATGTTAAAATTCATAAGAATATCAAAATTGTGTCAAAATTACTTGCACAATAGCTATGTATGAAAATCCCTTTCAAAATTGCCACCCACAGAGTCTAGGACTCAAAATATGATAAAATGAGACTAATTCCTGAAATCCCATCTATTAACCCAGCTGCAGACTTCGCATTTGTGAACAGACATTCGCAAATGCAACCTTCACAAATACGACCCAGGCATTGCAAAAGCGGACATTGTCTGCCCCGTAAGTGTCGCAAATGAGACCATACACTTTGCATTTGCGGAGTAAGCTAAAGTTGCAAAAGCGACTAATTGATTGCAAATGCGATCTCCCCTTGCCAAGGCCCCACTTTGCAATTGCGAGGTTTGCTCTGCAAAAGCGAAGCCTTCCACCCCAGCCTACCATCAAAATTGCGACATGTACCTTGCAAGTGTGAGGACTGCAAATGCGAACTGGTTCTCGCACTTGTTAAACATGCACGTCACAACCCAAAATCCAATCTATCAGGGTCGTGAAGGCGCCTAACACCGCTCGCTAGGCAAACCAACACAACAGATAATACGAAAATAAAAGAAATAAATATCTGACAACTAGTAAATATCACAACGTAACAATAGTTATATGATAACATAGTATAGTTCTAAAACCAATAACTAATGTAAACCACCCCAAGATTTGGTATCATAAGTACATGAGCGTCTAGATCCAGTTAAATACAAGGTTCTGAAAAAATACAACACTTTCCAAAATAAAACGGAAATAGTATAATAAAAATAGGAAAGTGACTCTAAGACCTACGAACGACATGCAACTCTACCTTGAATCCCTAACTGGTATCCGCTAAGTTTCCACGACCCAAAAACTCACCATGTTGTGATGATACCTATCATAGTACTAGGCAAGCCGACATCCACAAATAACTACTAACAAGATGAAACACATTTAACAGTTATAACTCTTATAAATAGTCGATAAGAAATACTAAGATCAAATACAACATTCCCAAAAATCAGGGTGTCCCTGAGTACATAAGCATCTAAATGACAATACAGTCTAACTGCTAAAACAACTTTATTGAAAGAATAGACAATGCTAATAAACTGAATAGATGAGAGTCGAGGTCTGCGGTAGCCAAGGTAGCTACCTCAATAGTCTCCAAATGGATGAAGCTCCAAATCTAGCAATTGTTGTGCCCATAAGTACCTGGATCTGCACAAGAAGTGCAGAGTGTCGTATGAGTACAACCGACTCAATGTACTCAATAAGTAACAAGACTAACATTGAGCTGAAAGTAGTGACGAGCTCAAAAGTTACAACCCAATTCCAGATAATGATAGGAAAATCACAATAATAACTCAGAGAAACCTCATAATCAGTTTTTAGAAAGTTTAGAAATGTAGACATGCTTTCAAGTATTTAACAGTTTGAGCTCAACATGGATAAAATATGCCAAGCATGACTAATATGAGCTATGCCACATCTCGATATCTACAAGTCAAGTATGAATATCAACTGTAATGCAACCAAATGATAATGCCTTAAATATACTCTTGAGTATTCAACTTTACATCACACTTAGTCACTCAGTACTCCCAATCACTCAGCACTTTCAATCACTCAACACTCTCAATTGCTCGGCATTCGCACTAAGTAGGTACCTATGCTCACTGCTAGTATGTCAGACTCTATAGGGGAGGATCCGGCCCAAGCACTAATATAAGCCAATCAGGGTATGAGTCAATAAAACTTGTTGTGGCATGCAACCGTATCCCGTAAATAGCACTCACAATCAGGCTATCGACCTCACTCATTCATCAACCTCTCCAGTCTCTCGGGCTCACCAATCTCATGACAATCTGCCCAACACTGATAATATGAAGTAACAACAAGTAAAAACAGAGACTGAGATATGATATGCAAATGATGGATATGAGTGAGTACATAACTGCAAATTAATTATACAATTCAACAACAAAATGAACTTTGTGGGTACCAACACTACCATCATATAATTTAAACATGATTTCTAACATGAATCACAACATAATTTCTCTAACACATGGAGAATACATTAATTATTGCAAGATTAGATTACTACCTAATTCCACTGTAATGACCCAGCCGGTCGTTTTGCGTATTAGGATCCCGTTCCCTTAGATGAAACCTTTCTTAGCGGCTATTCGTGCTTTATGACTTGTGGGAGCGGGTGGTTCGGGATTTTGGAATGATTTGAGTGGTTTAGGAACACTTGGTTCCTTAAGGTTGGCCTATATGGGCAAGTTTGACTTCGGTCAACATTTTGAGCAAACGACCTCGAAATCGAGTTCTGACAGCTCCAGTAGCTCCATATGATGATTTCAGACTTGGGCGTATGTTCGGCTCAGGTTTTTGATGACCCGGGAGCATTTCGGCGCCCGAAATGGAAATCAGAATTTCTTTATGTTTGAAATTTGGGTTGGGATGTGATTTTATGCTATCGAGGTCTGAACAGAATTCCAGGACCGGGAATAGTTCCGTATAGTCATTTATGACTTGTCTGCAAAATTTGAAGGCATTCTGAGTAGTATAGGCTTGTTCGGCGCAATGAGGTGAATTCTAGAATTTCTTAAGTTCTTAAGTTGATTCAATTTGGTTTCGGGGTTGAATTTTGAGTTTCGTCGTTGTTTTTTATGTTTCAAAAGTTCGAGCGAGTCCGTATCATGAATACAGACTTGCCGGTGCGTTTGGAAGGGGTCCCGAGTGGCTCGAGTGTGTTTTTGACCCCCGGGAGCTAAGTTAGAAAAACCAGAATTTTTCTATCTGGTTTCCTTCTCTACGATCGCAGGAGGAGGGTTGCGATCGTGGAGAAGGATTTTCCCTGGGCTGCTGGTTGTTCTCTGCGATCGCAACCTTCCCCTTGCGATCGTATAAGTCTAGGTTCCAAAGCTTCGCGATCGTGGTTTATCTCGCGATCGCATTGAGTCACAGCTGGGTCGCGTAACTTTATTCTTCGCGATCGCAGGACCTCTGCCGCGATCGCAGAGGTCAGGGGAGTTGGTCTTCACGATCGCAGGACCCCTGCCGCAATCGTAGAGGTCTGGCCAGTTGGCCTTCGCGATCGCAGGCCTCAGGTCGCGTTCGCATAGAAGTTGCAACTGGGCAGTCTCTTTTAAAAGCGGGACTTAGCCAAAATTCTTCATTCCCGTCTTCTTTCTCAAGGTTTTAGAGCGCATTTCAAGAGGGGTTTCCACCATTATGATCAAGGTAAGTTAATTCCTTTGTTTTCATGATTCTAATATCAATTCCTTATGAAATTCTCTTCTAATTATCCTAAAAATTCATAGAAATTGATAGATATTTAGGGATTTTGGGAAAATTATGAATTACTCATTGTTGCCATGAATTCTACCAAGAACTTGCATAATTTTGATCCTTATACTTCGGGTAATGGATTCCTTCAAGAATTTTCGAAATCCAAACGTGTGGGCCCGGGGTCGAATTTTCGAAAACCTTCAAGAATGCTAAATTTTGGAATTTCTTGTTAATTCTCCTTCTTTGGACTTAAATTGATTCAATTATACCATGTTTGGCTAGTTGTGCGCCGTCGAGAGTAGATTTCGGAGATTCGGGCGCATCCTTGATCCAAGGGGTGATATCGTCATGAGGTGAGTCTCCTTTCTAACCTTGTAAGAGGGAAATTGTCCCCATAGGTGTTCTATGGGTTGTATGTTTGTATTTGGGGGCTACGTGCGTACCTTGTGATGAGAGTCCGTACGTAGCGACTACTATTGTTATGTCCTGGTAGTGTAGGACCACAGCATGCCATGTATTTTGCCTTAAATTGAAGTATATACTTAATTTCATGCTTTATATACTATTGTCTCCCTGAGCTTTCATTTACTTAATAACTGAGAAGGATTGTGATGAATTGAACTTTACATTTGTAAGTGCATGATAGCCGCCTCGTAATTTACATTCTGCGAGCGGCATATGGTTTCCTTCACTCTTACAGGAGCGGGCCGTGTGCCAAGGCGGGTTTATAGTGCACTTACGGTACGGGCCGGTCGATCCCCGGCAGTGCACAAGGATTTATTTTAGAATGCACTTATGGTACGAGCCGGTTTATCCCAGGTAGTGCATGGACGAAGTTACATTATGATACGGATTGATTACATTGATAAACGCACTTACGGTACAAGCCGGTCGATCCCTGACAGTGCGTAGTTGGACTCTTGGTAAGCATGCACTCACGGTACGGGCCGGTCGATCCCCGACAGTGCATAACTCTTCTTGATATGATTACATTATAAGCATGCACTCACGGTACGGGCCGGTCGATCCCCGGTAGTGCATAGCTCTTCTTGATATGATTACATTATAAGCATGCACTCATGGTACGGGTCGGTCGATCCCCGGCAGTGCATAGCTATTCTTTCTCCTGACTCTAGCCGATTGCTTTACATTTATGTGCGCATGACTGTTTGGTGCTGAATTCATGATTTATGACGTGACAGTTGGATGGGAAAAGCGACAGAGAAGTTGATACTACGTTCGATATTTATTTGGAAACTTTGTATTCTCTTTACAATTGTGGTGCACTATTTACATGTCTACTGCTCTCCTTATATCTTGTTTTATACTATTACTGTTGGACCTTAGTGAGTATCGAGTCGACCTCTCGTCACTACTTCTTCGAGATTAGACGGGATACTCACTGGGTACATATATATGTATATGTACTCATGCTACACTTTCTGTGCATTTTGTTGCACAGGTACCCTCATAGTGCAGTGATTGATTCGGAGACTTACTCAGGTTGCATTGTTCCGGTGGCGTTCCGCAGCTGGCAATTCTCCCTTCTATGTCCCTACGCTTTTGTCTTTATTACCTTTGTCCAATTTAAATTCTCGGACAAGAGTTGTATAAATTGTATAAATTCTTAGAAATTTCTCATGTACTTGTGTCACCGGGTTCTGGGAAAGTGTTGGTATATCTTGTACTGCATTAAGTGGATTTTCCGCCGTATTTAGTTTACAAGCGTTTGCTTTATTATTTGATTATAAATGCAGAAAAAGACATGATTTTGCAAGTGGTAATCAGGAAGTTGTTTGAACTGGTTCAGGGATTGGCTTGCCTGACAGTGTGTCCGGCGCCATCACAACCAATAGATTTTGGGTCGTGACAACGTGGTATCAGAGCCATAGGTTCCCCTAGGTTTCACGAGTCATGAGCAAGTCTAGTAGAGTCTTGCAGATCAGTATGGAGACGTCTGTACTTATCTTCGAGAGGCTACAGGGCTGTTAGGAGTACTTTCCTTCGTGATTCCTCATCGTGCAATTTGATTCCTTTAAAGGCTTATGCCTATGTTTCTTCCCACTCAATCTTACGCGTCGCGAAGCGCTTGCTATGAATCGAGAGTTCGAGGAATTGTAATGGGGTTACAGATACGACGCGTGATGTTTTCCATGCATAGTCGATTGGACTGTTGTTGTCGCCCTGCAGAAGAATATTATGTTATTTCAGCTCAGTAGCTGTGTTTCTGAGAGCCTTGAGGCTATGCTCAGATGGTGATGATGTTCCCGATTGATTATCAAAAGGCGTCGATATGATGGTAGAATGTTTGCCCGTAGGATGGGGGTGATGAATGGATTGAAGGGGGGTCTTCTCAGAGTGTGAATTCGAGATTTCAGTGTTTTAGTTCCGGTGGAGGAAAGGCAATCGAACTATAAATGGCCAGGCATGGGTGATAAAAGTAATGAAGCTTGGTGTTATCGAGTAAGGTGGAGTATTCACCCATGTTGTGGTACCGATGTTTGATCGAATAGAACATGTTAAGTTTGCCGGTGCTATAGTTCTTTGATTGCCTTGGGTTAGAGTGTTGTGAAGCGATGTTTATGAAGCAGCTGTTATAGACCGTGGTGTGCGGTGGTTAAGGTATTGAATGAGAATTTCTAATGAAGGTAGCTCAAGAAAGATGATCATCAGAGAGTTTGAAGTCGTGGTGATCGGATAGTTCAAGAGCTACAGAGAATGATATTGAATTGAGGCCGCAACTGAGAAGCATGCAATGAAGGGAGCCATGTGAAAAGTGTCAGGTAGCGGTTAAATCTCTAAATGCCAGGCGTCGGAGACGGAAGTCGGGTACTTTCTTAAAGGAATGAGTCCAACTAAGTAAGAAGTGGCAGTATAGCATATGAGTTCAGTGGTAAGGCGGTTGCCTGCCTTAGGGAGGAGTTGAAGTGATTTGAGAGATTTTGTGGATAGGGAGTAGGTCCACAAGCTTAAACCGAAATGTTGGTTATTCGGCGGAAGGTTAGATGCCACCGAAAGGAGTTGTTAGGATGAAGAAGGATGCAGCATAGCTTGGAATCGGAAGCTGTTGTCACGCACATGGTGGATGTCCCTGAGGAGCAGACGGAAAAGTGAAGTCGGTGAATGAGGACAAGCTTAGGATGGGGGTCTTGATGTCGTAGAAAGTGTGCCTCACAACATAGTGGAAGGTGTCGGTTGGTGAGTTTCCACAAGTGGGTTATCTTCTGTGAGTAGGATAGCGGTAGTGGGGTTGGCTAGTTTCTGTGAGGGATCCTAGTGGCTAGTCGGTAGGAGGCAGAATGTGCGAGTAGTGCTAGAGGATTCGAGTATTTGGGGGATGCTAAACGGGAAATTTTGAGGAATTGGACGGATTGGTTGAGAAAGGTCATGTCAACAAAGAAGAAAAGATCTCAATATTGTTTGGAGTGGTGCAGGGAGTAGCTTCGGGCTAAGTGGGGGAGTCCCACCACCTGCAGTTGGGTTGTAAGGTTGTGTCCTCTTGGGATTGCGGATTGTCAGTGTATTGGCAACTTGTTACAACTAAGAGAAAGGAGTAAAGCGGTAATTGAGTATGGCATTCGATAAATGTGTATGAAGTTGGTCCTATTGGACCAGGGTTAGACTATGGAAGATTTAGAATTTGTGCTTAAGGCATAGGCAAGTTGTAAGGGAAGTGACTCAGTCACGTGCTTCATTGAGAGGATGTTCAGGTGCTAGGAGAGCCTTGGGGTTGATTGTATTTGGGGCCAGTCAGAGTGGGTGACTCTCAGTAGTGGTCCTAATGAATTCGAAAGTTAGAGAATGCGGTGTTTAAGGGTTTCAGACAACAATATGATTGAGAATTGAGCTTTTGCAGCATAATCTCTAAGGAGAAGGAAAATGGTTAGAGTGTCCTATGTTATTTCAGCACGCAGGATAGAATTGGAGGAGTGAGAGAAATAAACTCCGAGTTATAGAAAAATTATCAGGAGGTTGTGAGACGGGTTGTGGAATTAAGGTAGCATGGTCTCGTGAATCAAGGTCACTCGGGATGAGTGAGGGTTGAGCTGCTATGAGTTGAAGGAAGTTACTATTACCTTTGAGGCAACTAAAGATGATTAAAAGAAGATAGATTGGTTAGCCATGGTTGAAATGGCACAAGTACAGCAGTGATCAGTTCCTTCGACATGATTGAGTACGTGTACGGTCTGTGCAGATATGTGTGGGGCATGTCGGCCATCGTAATAGATTTCAGTTGGAAGCATTCAAGTGCTACGGCCTGTCAGGTGTAGGCGGGTCCCAGAAGGGTTATGGTGGTTCAGACCACTACTTAAGGATTTGCATGTATTGTGATTGTGGGAGCTCACTTGTGTGTTGTTATGGTTCTCAGGAATTGAGGTAAGTAAAGGCTCTACATGACGGAGTGTTCCCCCTAATATTGGTTCAGGAGTTATGATGGAATTCTCGCACTATTTCATTTTGGCATGTTAGGTGCAGTTAGCAGTATGTAACAGGACGTAAGAATCGAGATTTGCGGTTCGGTGTTAACAAGGATGTCATGATGCACGGAGGAGCAAGACCAAAGGATTTAAATTATTAGAATAAACTGATATTGTCTTCAGTGTCATCTGAGTTCGGTGTTTGGTGAAAGAGGCTTTGTATCCTGGTTACGGGTCCTTGAATTGTTTGACAGCCTTAGGGTGGTCGGTGGTATGGATGTGCATACTTGTTACCTTGTGTGGAAGGCCATGGGAGCATGACCGCGGGAAGACTGCATAAGTGTGGCATGTAGTCACCTGATTGGTTGAAGTATTAGACCAAGTATAAAGGAGTGTAATATTGTTTAATTGAGAATTTATGCCTGGAAGGCGTTTGGCTCAGTTTGTTGTGGATTGTGGGGTGTTTATCTCGGCTATGATGGTTGTTCTCGTGTGTATAAGAAAAAGTAAGCGGGTTGTTTAGACCCAGGTAAGGCTATCAGCCTAGTTCAATGCGAGCAGAATCGGCCTGAAGTGAGTGAATGGACTTAAACAAGATTTTGGGCTTCATGCGAGTCAGAGGTGTTCATTTCAGTATGTCACTCCTCAAGGAGGGGTATTGGGATATCAGGTGTTGTCCCCTCTTCATCAAATTCATGTGATATTGTGATTGTGCCGTGTGAGTTGTGAAACAGCTTGATAATTTCTTATGTGTTGAGGTTCCGCGTAGTGACGAGGTTATGTGAGCAGGATGGCTCCTGAGATTCAGATTATATATCGCACCTCGGTCGTGCTAGAGTTTTTGTAGCATATGGCTCTATCAGTTTCTCCAGAATGGTATTATGCACTTAGCGTGCTTGTGACCGATATTCAGTGATTTGTAATAGTGAGCAATTCAGCTCCGTGTATATTTCCTTATGTAAATCTTATGATGGGATCGGGTGGCACGCCGCCATGGGTATATTATTTGGATCGGGTTGCACGCCGCAACAGTGTGATGTTGAACAAGGTTCCTGTAATTATTTTCTTGTGTTTTACTTCCTATTTCTCTGAGGAAAGTTCATGTTTATAGCGTGAGTCGGGTAGTCCCTTCCGTAGTCATTTCCTTTTGTGTCGTGTTCGAATTGTGGCCTATTGGCGCATTGAGGCATCGTGTAAGGCTAATGGCCGTGTTTGGGGTGATTGGTTGTCTGAGTAGTTCATACTGGGTGAGACAAAATTTATAAATCTGGGATCGGTGTGTTAAGACTATGCAAGTATATTACAGGACAATCACCATCATTGGTTGTAATGGGATGATGATCTTACTCAGGAGGAAGGATTTCAATGTTTAGTTAACTCTGGAGTTGGTTAGGAATTTCTACACATTTCCTCCGTTGTGGTGGTATCGTCAGCATTATAGAAATATGTACGTGTGTATCTTATAAGGTGCTTTGAAAGCATCAAATTCGTAGAATTCTGGCTATTAAGGTTCAGGGAGTGTCATTGTGGTCAGATGATGGATTATGCGGTGTATGGTACTGATTCAGCATGGATACGCAGTTGTGTTCTGGTGCCTCGTGTCGTAGTTGTTGCGGTGTTCACATATTAGAAACATGCATGGCAAAGAATTTCAAGTGTTCGAACTGGGGTCTGAGTTTATTATATGGATAAAAGGGAATACCTCCAAATTTTATCAAGCTAATGTGATCAACTAGGTTGTGATAGCACGGGCAGGTGCTCGAGGTGTAAAATAGTGATTTCAGATAATTCTGGGGTAGTTCTTGGCACGTTCGAGGCCGAACGTCTGTTTAAGAAGGGGAAAATATAACGACCCCATCGGTCATTTTGCGTATTAGGATCCCGTTCCCATAGATGAAACCTTCCTTAGCGGCTATTCGTACTTTATGACTTGCGGGAGCGGGTGGTTCGGGATTTGGGAATGATTTGAGTGGTTCAGGAACACTTGGTTCCTTAAGTGGCCTATTTGGTCAAGTTTGACTTCGGTCAACATTTTGAGAAAACGACCTCGGAATCGAGTTCTGACAGCTCCAGTAGCTCTGTATATTGATTTCGGACTTGTGCGTATGTTCGGCTCGGATTTTCGATGATCCGGGAGCATTTCAGCGCCCGAAATGGAAATTAGGATTTCCTTATGTTTGAAATTTGGGGTGGGACGTGATTTTATGCTATCGAGGTCCGAACGGAATTTTAGGGCCGGGAATAGTTCCGTATAGTCATTTATGACTTGTCTGCAAAATTTGAAGTCATTCCGAGTAGTATAGGCCCGTTCGGCGCAATGAGGTGAATTCTAGAATTTCTTAAGTTCTTAAGGTTATTCAATTTGGTTTTGGGGTTGAATTTTGAGTTTCGTCGTTGTTTTTAATGTTCCACAAGTTCGAGTGAGTCCGTATCATGAATACAGACTTGCTGGTGCGTTTGGACGGGGTTCCGAGGGTCTCGGGGTGTGTTTTAGACCCCCAGGAGCTAAGTTAAAAAAACCAAAATTTTTCTATCTGGTTTCCTTCTCTGTGATCGCAGGAGGAGGGTTGCGATCGCGGAGAAGGATTTTGGCTGGGCTGCTGGTTGTTCTCTGCGATCGCCACCTTCCCCTTCCGATTGCATAAGTCTGGATTCCAAAGCTTTGCGATCGCGGTCCGCACTCGCGATCGCACTGAGTCACAGCTAGGCCGGGTAACATTGTTCTTCGCGATCGCAAGACCACTTCCGCGATGGCAGAGGTCAAGGGAGTTGGTCTTCACGATTGCAGGATCCCTGCCGCGATCGCAGAGGTCTTGCCAGTTGGCCTTCGCGATCGCAGGCCTCAGGTTCGATCGCATAGAATCTGCAACTGGGCAGTCTCTTTTAAAAGCGGGACTTAGCCAAAATTCTTCATTCCCATCTTCTTCCTCAAGGTTTTAGAGAGCATTTCAAGAGGGTTTTCCACCATTATCATCAAGGTAAGTTAATTCCTTAGTTTTCATGATTCTAATATCAATTCCTTATGAAATTATCTTCTAATTATCCTAAAAATTCATAGAAATTGATAGATATTTAGGGATTTTGGGAAAATTATGAATTACTCATTGTTGCCATGAATTCTAGCAAGAACTTGCATAATTATGATCCTTAGACTTCGGGTAATGGGTTCCTTCAAGAATTTTCGAAATCCGAACGTGTGGGCTCGGGGTCGAAGTTCTGAAAACCTTCAAGAATGCTAAATTTTGGAAATTCTTGTTATTCTCCTTCTTTGGACTGAAATTGATTCAATTTTACCATGTTTGGCTAGTTGTGAGCCGTCGAGAGTAGATTTTGTAGATTCGGGCGCATCCTTAATCCGATGGGTGATATCGTCACGAGGTGAGTCTCCTTTCAAACCTTGTGAGAGGGAAATTGTCCCCATAGGTGTTCTATGTGTTTTATGTTTGTATTTGGGGGCTACGCGTGTACCTTGTGACGAGAGTCCGTACGTAGCGAATACTATTGTTATGTCCGGGTAGTTTAGGACCACAGCATGCCATGTATTCTGCCTTAAATTGAAGTATATGCTTAATTTCATGCTTGATATACTACTGTCTCCTTGAGCTTTCATTTACTTAATAACTGAGAAGGATTGTGATAAATTGAATTTTACATTTGTGTGTGCATGATAGCCGCCTCGTAATTTACATTCTGCGAGCGGCATATGGTTTCCTTCTTTTTTACAGGAGCGGGTCGTGCGCCACGGCGGGTTTATAGTGCACTTACGGTATGGGCCGATCGATCCCCGGCAGTGCACATGGACTTATTTGAGAATGCACTTATGGTACAGGTCAGTCGATCCCCGATAGTGCATGGACGAAGTTACATTATGATACGGTTTGATTAAATTGATAGACGCACTTACGATACGGGCCGGTCGATCCCCGGCAGTGCGTAGTTGGACTCTTAGTAAGCATGCACTCACTGTATGGGCCGGTCGATCCCAGGCAGTCCATAGCTCTTCTTGATATGATTACATTATAAGCATGCACTCACGGTAGGGGCCGGTCGATCCCCCACAGTGCATAGCCCTTCCTGATATGATTACATTATAAGCATGCACTCACGGTACGGGCCAGTCGATCCCCGGCAGTGCATAGCTCTTCTTGATATGATTACATTATAAGGATGCACTCATGGTATGGGCCGATCGAACCCCATCAGTGCATAGCTATTCTTCCGCCTAACTCAAGCCGGTTGCTTTACACTTATGTGCGCATGACTATTTGGTGCTGAATTCCTGATTTATGACGTGACAGGTGGATGGGAAAAGAGACAGGGTAGTTGATACTGCTTTCGATATTTATTTGGAAACTCTGTATTTTCTTTACAATTGTGGTGCACTATTTACATGTCTACTTCTCTCCTTATATCCTGTTTTATGCTATTACTGTTGGACCTTAGTGAGTATCGAGTCGACCTCTCGTCACTACTTCTTCGAGATTAGACGGGATACTCACTGGGTACATATATATGTATATATACTCATGCTACACTTTCTGTGCATTTTGTTGCACAGGTACCCTCATAGTGCAGTGGTTGATTCGGAGACTTACTCAGGTTGCATTGTTCCGGTGGCGTTCTGCAGCTGGCAGAGTCTCCCTTCTATGTCCCTACGCTTTTTTCTTTATTACCTTTGTCCAATTTAAATTCTCGGACAAGAGTTGTATAATTGTATAAATTCTTAGAAATTGCTCACGTACTTGGGTCACCGGGTTCTGGGAAAGTGTTGGTATTTCTTGTACTGCATTAAGTGGATTTTCTGCCGTATTTAGTTTACGAGCATTTTCTTTATTTTTTGTTTATAAATGCAGAAAAAGACATGATTTTGAAAGTGTTAAGAAGGAAGTTGTTTGAACTGGTTCAGGGATTGGCTTGCCTGACAGTGTGTCCGGCGCCATCACAACCCATAGATTTTGGGTCGTGACATCCACGAAATCTACAGGGTCACAATTAGCACAGTGCACAACCACACGCCTGTCACCCAACATGTGTGTCACCTGAACCCCAACCATATAAACACGTATTTCAGGGATTCATACCCTCGGAACTGATCAACAAAAGCTATAGGAATCCATTCCATATGATAAAGCTAGGTTCTTTAACAAAAGTCAAAATGTCAACCCCTGGCCAATTTTTCAGAATTCGACAAAATTAACAAAACCAAAACACCCATTTAACATCAGTTCAACCTTCCCAAAATTACTCGATTCCGATCTCAACTCGACCGTCAAATCCTCATATTAAAGTCAGAAGTTTCTACAATTTTTTCAACTCAAAACACTAATTAAATGGTAAAACAAATGATAGATTCATGTATATTAACCAAATCCAAGTTGGGATCACTTACCCCAAGCAATTCCTTGAAAATTCATCCAAGAATCACCTCAATCCGAGCTCCTAAAGTCCAAATGTGAAATAATACTCTAACCCTCGTTTTGAAATTTTATAATCTGCATAGATGCTCCTCTTCACGACCGCAAAAAGTACCTCGTGATCGGGAAGAACAAAAATCATAGCCCTCTAAATTAATCTTCCTGAACGTGAACAAACAACCGCGAACGTGGTGCACTGTAACTAAAATGTACGCTATGGCACGCCTCCTCACGCGATCGCGATGAACAAACGTGTGGCTTCTAGGACACCCCGCATTCCTTCTTCCCTAACACGGTACAACCTTTACGTTCGCATAGTACTACTGTCCATATCTCCGCGATCGCAGAAAAATTCACACGATCGCATAGAACAATTTTCACCAGTAGCCCAAACAACTCTTCGCGGTCGCAGACTTTTATTGGCGATAACGTATAAGGAAACCAGAAGCACATGCATCAGCAACTTCAGCAAATCTTCTAATTCCAATTTCAATCTGTTAACCATCCGAAATCCACCCGAGGCCCCTGGGACTTCAATCAAACATACCGACAAGTCCTAAAACATCATACTAACTCGCTCGAAGCCTCAAATCACATCAAAAACACTAAAACCACGAATCGTACATCAATTCAAGCATAATGAACTTATGAACCTCTAACTTCCAAAACTAATGCCGAAACATACCAAACTAACTCTTATTAACGTTAAATTTAGAACACAAGTCATAAATGACACAACACACCTATTCCAACTTCCAGAAAAAAACTTGGAGCTTGGTAATCACAAAGTCAACTCTCGGTCAAACTTCGCAACTCTCCAAACTTCAACTTTTCCAACTTTCGCCAATTCAAGCAAAAAATCATCTACGGGCCTCCAAATCAATATTCAGACACACTCCTAAGTACAAAATCATCTTACAAAGTTATAGGAAGCATCAAACTCTATTCAAGAGTCATTTATACATAAGTCAACATCTGATCTTCTCTTTTAACTCAGGCTTCCAACCTTGGGACTATGTGTCCCAACTCATTCTGAAACATCCTAGAACCAAACAACCTACACCGGAAAGTCACAAAATAACAAATGAGCACAAAATAAGAAATAAATGGGGGAAATGAGCTATAATACCCAAAATGATCGGCCGGGTCATTACATTCTCCCCCTCTTAAACAAATTTTCATCCTCGAATGGGTCTAGAATCATACTTGAAGTCTCAAAAAGGTGTGGATATTTTCACCGTATCGCCCGCTCGGTCTCCCAGGTTGCCTCCTTAAGTGGCTGAACCCTTCACTGCACCTTCACTTGAGTTATATTCTTTTACCTTAACTTTAGAACCCACCAATCCAAAATGTAAACTGGCTCCACGTCATAATTCAAATCACCATCTAACTGAACGGTGCTAAAATCCAAAACATAAGACGGATCACCAATTTCTTTCGGAGCATAAAAACATGAAATAGTGGATAAACACTCGACAGACTAGGTGGCAAAGCAAGCTTGTAAGCCACCTCCCTAACCCTCCCAAGAACCTCAAAAGGACCAATATAGCGAGGTCTCAACTTGCCCTTCTTCCCTAACCTCATAACACCCTTCATGGGTGAAACACTAATAAATACTTTCTCTCCCACCATGTAAGAAACATCACAAACCTTTCAATTGGTGTAACTCTTCTATCTAGACTGTGTCTTGGGAAGCCAATTTAAAATAACCTTAACCTTTTCCAAGGCATCCTAAACCAAGTCAAGACCCAATAGCATAGCCTCACCCTGCTCAAACTAACCAACTGAAGACCGAAACCGCCTCCCATACAACGCCTCATATGGATCCATCTGAATGCTCAATTAGTAGATGTCATTGTAGCAAATTGTGCAAGTTGTAGGAATTGATCCCAAGAACCCTAGAAAACCATGATCCAAGGGCGTAGCATATCCTCCAATATAAAAATGGTGCGTTCGGAATTTCTATCTATCTGAGGGTGGAATGTTGTATTCAAATCAACCGGTGTGCCTAACTCTCGCTGCACTGCACTCCAAAACTGCAATGTGAACCGCGTGCCCCAATCTGAAATAATTGACATCGGCACACAGTGAAGGCGAACAATCTCACAGATATCGATCTTAGCCAACCGCTTTGAAGAATAGGTAGTCCCAACTGGACTGAAATGCGTAGACTTAGTCAACCGGTCCATATTCACCCATATATCATCAAACTTCTTCGAAGTCTATGGGAGCCCAACGATGAAGTCCATGGTGATACCCTTCCATTTCAACTCAAGAATCTTAAGCATCTGAAGCAAACTGCCCGACCTCTGATGCTCGTATATCACCTGCTGACAATTTAAGCACCGAGATACAAACCCCACTATATCTTTCTTCATCCTCCTCTACCAATAATGTTGCGTCAAGTCCCGATATATCTTTGCAGCACCCTGATGAATAGAATACCGTGAACTGTGGGACTCCTCAAGAATCAACTCACGCAACCCATCTACATTAGGCATTAAAACCCAACCCTGCATACGCAAAACTTATCATCCCCAATAGAAACCTCCTTGGTATCACTGTGCTGAACAGTGTCCATAAGGACAAGCAAATGGGGGTCGTCATAGTGACATTCTCAGATGCGATCATATAAGGAAGATCGAGAAACCTCGCAAGCTAGAACCCAAATAGGATCTGAAACATCTAACCTCACGATCTGATTGTCCAAGGCCTTAACATCTAATGCAAGCACTCTGTCACCAGCAGGAATAAATGCAAGGCTACCCATACTCGCCGCCTACATAGGCATCGTCCACCACATTGGCCTTCTGGGGATAGTACAAAATGGTAATATCATAGTCCTTTAGCAACTCCAACCTTCTTTGTTGCGTAAAATTTAGATCCTTTTGTTTGAACAAGTGTTGAAGACTCCGATGATCCATAAATACCTCACATGACACACTATAGAGATAGTGCCTAAAAATCATCAATGTATGAATGATGGGTTCCAACTCCAAATCATGTACATGGTAGTTCTTTTCAAGAGGCTTCAACACGCGTGAACCATAGGCAACCACTCCACCCTCCTGCATCTAGATACACCTGATATATATCCGATAAGCATCACAATACACTGTATAAGAACCCGATGCTGAGGGAAAAACTAGAACTGGAGCTGTGGTCAAGGAAGTCTTGATCTTCCGAAAGCTCTCCTCTCACTCATCCGACCACCTGAATGGAGAACCCTTCTGCGTCAAACTGGTCAAAGGCATTGCAATGGACGAGAAACCCTCCACGAAGTGAGAATAATATCTGGCCAAGTCGAGAAAACTATAAATCTCAGTCGTTGAAGACGGTCTGGCCAACTTTGAACCGTCTCTATCTTCTTTGGATCAACCTTAATCCCCTCACTAGACACTATGTGCCCCAAGAATGCTTCTCTTCCCTTAACTGGTGTAGTACAATCCTTAGATTCTAAGCACGCTCCTCCTAACTATGTGAATATAACAAAATATCATCGATAAATACTATGATAAACAAATCAAGATATGGCTGGAATACACTATTTATTAGATGCAAGAATGTTGTTTGGGCATTGGTCAGCTCAAAAGACATCACAAGGAACTCATGGTGACCATAACGGGTCCTGAATACCGTCTTCGGAATGTGCGAGTCCTAAATCTTCAACTAGTGATACCCAGACCTCAAAACAATCTTAGATAACACTCTAGATCCCTGAAGCTGGTCAAATAAGTCATTAATGCACGACAAAGGATACTTGTTCATAATTGTAACTTTGTTCAACTACCTATGGTCAATGCGCATCTGTATAGTACCATCTTGTTTCTTCACAAACAGTACCGGTGCACTCCAAGGTGACACACTAGCTAATGAACCCCTTATCAAGAAGCTCCTGAAGTTGCTCTTTCAATTCTTTCAACCCTTCCGGTGCCATATGGTATGGAGGAACAGAAATGGGCTGACTTCCTAGCACCAATTTAATACCAAAACAAATATCCTTTTTGGGTGGCATGCCTGACAAGTATGCATGAAACACATCCGTGAAGTCTCGCACTACTGGAATAGAATCAATAGTAGGAGTATCAGCACCAACATCCCTGACAAAAGTCAACTATGACAAACACCCCTTCCCAACCATCTGTTGGGACTTCAAGTACGAAATTACCCTACTGGGAAAATAATCCAGAGAACCTCCCCACTCGATCCTAGGTAACCCCGACATCTCCAACATCACGATTTTTGCATGACAATCATGAGTAGCATGCTATGGGGGTAACCAATCCATACCTAGAATTACGTTGAAATAAACCATACTAAATAATAGGAGGTCAACTTTTGTCTCCAATCCCCTAATATTCACCATATATGATCGATACACATAGTCAACAACAATATAATCGCCCATCGGTGTAGATACATGAACAGGAGAAGCTAGGGAACCATGAGACATATCCAAATAACGAGGAAAATATGATGATACATAGGAACAAGTGAACCCGCATCAAATAATATAAAAGTATCCATGTGTCGTACTAAGACAATACTTGTGATCACTGTGTCTGAAGCAACGACCTCTGGCTTAGCAGGTAAAGCATAGCATTGAGCATGACCACCACCTAATCGGCCTCCCTCTCTAGGACATCTAGCTGCCTAAGCCCCGCCCCAAGCTGGCTAGGCGAGTGGTGAAGTAACTGGTGCGGAAGTTATAACTTGACCCCTCTACTGAACTAGACCTACAAAATGATGGGGACACTACCTCCACACATTTCAAAACTCCCCGCATTGAAGAAACTCCCAGATGGTGGTGGAGACTAAATTTGACCCCGAGAACCAAAACAGTTACTAGAAGAACTTGGTACAAATGGGCACTAAATTGTTGGAGTGCTAGATGAAGTGTGAGTTGGGAGGGCACTGAGAAATTTCTCACCTAGACGAGCACTAGCTGATGGACCACGATAAACCATATGAGTCATCTGAGCGGGCCTATAAGAACAACATCTGCTGTGGTGGAGCTGCCCTCCAGAAAGAACACCGTGGAAACCACTCGCACCACGAGGCCTCTTGGACTCCGTCTCCTCAAGCTCCTAACTATAGACCTGCTCTAGCTGCCTAGCAATATCAACAACCTCGCTGAACCTATCACCTGATGCAATCTCTCGAGTCATGATAAAGAGTAGTCCATAGTTGAGGCCATCAATGAATCTCCTAATCCTTTATAACTCTCTGGGAAGTAACTAGATAACTTAATGAACCAACTTTGACAATCTCATCTCATACTGGGTCGCGGACATATAAGGCTTTAAACCAATTTATTCCTATATTTTATTATATAAATTTCCTATAATTATCCTCCAAATTATGTTTTATGATGATTTAATCATCTAAACTTATCATTTATACCAGCATGAGGTTTTAAAAAATTTCAGTGCATTTCTTATAATTACATTTGCATTTTAGGGCTAATTGCATATTTTTGCAATAATAGCCCATATGCACATATAATTACATTATTTATGCAGAAAATGACTTTTTGTATTTTTATAATTTGAAGAAGTTATTTTCAATCATTTTGGTGCACAAATGAATTTTTTTATTTATTAGTTACTTTTATAAATTATTTATTTATTAAATATTGGGTATTTAAAAACAAGCCTAAAAATCCACTAATTTAGGACCTAAACTACCCAATACCTTAGCCCAACAAATCTCGAGCCCAAAACAAAATAAACCCCAACCCAATTAATTAATCAACCCGACCCAAGACCCCCAGCTAATCGTTGTCGTTGATCTCTGAGATCAACGACCCATATTATTCCCTCCCTTCTAATTACCCTAACACCCCTAACCCTAAATCATTTCCACTACCTGCTGCTTTTGAACTCTCTCAACCCTCCCCCCACCCCTTTTTCTTTATGTCAAACCCTTGTTGTTTTCCCCTCAAATCCATTTCCTAATCACACCAGACATGGAATTATACGGCCATTTCTTGCCATATATGACTCTTCCCTGGTACTGGGTCCTTTTCTATATTGCTTTCCTAAATATGGAAAGCGGATCTCATAAGAATCGAACCAAAGTCTGTTCAAATTCTTGACCTTTTCACTATTCCCTCTATATTCATTCTTGTTCTATTATGGGTATGAATCTCTGTATATCTCTGTTGATTCTTACTTACCCTATAACTAGGTTTCATATCTCTTTAGATCAAACCAAAATCGGTTCGATTCTTTGATTTTAAGTGATATTTTGTCTATAATAAGAAATCTTATTATGTGTAATTTTTATTTTTTTATTTTTAGATTCTGCCGATTGTTTTTACTTTCCCTAAAAATTATGGTTTGAAATTTTTCTCTTTTCCTTACTGATTTCGATTCTATTTGATGTTCTTTCCTTTCTAGTGTTTTATTGATGATTTTCCTTGTTTAGGTGTTCAATTTCTACTAGTATATAAACCCATCCCCATTCCCCTTTGAGACATAGTGGAATCATTAAGAAATTTACTAAATATTTGAAGTTACATGCTCTTTGTTTTCTAATACTCCTACTCTACATTCTAGATCCCGGTCGGCTGAAAGCCAAGCCCATAAGTCCTGGGTTTATGCTCTTTGTTGATATTCATAACACTGTGGACTTCCATTTTTTCATATTATTTGCTTAATTTATGAGTTGCCAAACCTTTGTCATTTCATTCCTATTTACCTGTCATTTGCATATGTTTTTTCCTTCTTGAGATTGTAGTTCAATGTGTTTTCGGGAATGTTATCGTATGCAACTATGATTGTTTTACTTCAATTTTAGGCCTATCTAATCTTAATTCCATTACGTTTGTAGATTGAGACATGCTTAGACATGATTTGAGCTAATTTCTTTTTAAGACTGCCTAGCTTATGCATTATTGATGTTTAGAACCTTTGCATTTTATCCATCTCTTTAGTGCTCAAATTTGCTATTAACCCTGTTATTTGAACATGCTTTCATATCCCGCGTAATGGATTAGTTGACTAAGCATGAATGCATTCATTAATTATATAGCATAAGTCTGCTTCTAAATTTGATGTGATGATGTCCTACCTATGTAGCATGTGTGATCTTGTTCATCGTTAGTATGCTTTTACCATGTCTGGACTTCCCAGTAGTTGCCCTGATTTGTTTTCTTCTTGTTAAGTTATGTTGTCAATTGGTATGATTCCTTCTTGTGAAACTAGAACCCATACTCAACATAATTTGAACTTATTCTTTCTTACTATGATTATGTGCACATCAATCCTGCAAACATGTCTTGTTAATATATGCATTATGTGTTGAATTTGTTCTTTTGAAACTTTGTTAGGCCTGCTCTTAAAACCTAAGCATGTTCTATTATATGTTCCATGTGCTCAACTTGATTTTGTTTGTATCCTTAAATGTTGTCCCTCAACCTTAGTTTATTCTCTTACTGACTGGCTCTCTCTTGAGTTCTCACTCTTAGCCGGCTGAAAGCCAAGGCTACTTAGGTTCTATCATTTGACCTCCCTAGTGTGAGCATTGCTCGGGATTCAATTGAGACCGTTGCGAACTCTGACACACCAGGACTTGATCCCTAGTCATTTACCTGACGAATAATATTTCTTCTATCAACCTCCCTAGTGTGAGAACTGCCCTGGGTTCTTGAAGCCCTTAGGAACTCTGACACGCTAGGATCTTGGTTCTATTTGCTCAACTCTGTTTTCTACCCACTGGATGAATCAAATTGTTTATGGCTGCCTTATGTCAATGAAGTTGTAATTTCTAGGTTGTTGTGAACTATGAGAATGAAGGCCTGGCCTGGCTGGGTGTACCTTTGGGCCTGCTGTAGGCTCACTATAGTTATTTTATTATGTAATTTATGTCATTCATTGGGTCTGTAATAATGTTGTAATAACAATTGGGATAATAGTAAAATTGGAAAAAGGGTGTTACACCCCATGTTTTTGTACATAGAAGTACGCCATAAGTAAATTAATATAAGCTCGGAAATGAGATTTTACATTCCGCATTTAAGGTGTCGTCGTAAGTTAATCGACGTAAGTTTGGGAATGAGAATTATTTTGATATTATAAGCGTTATGCTATTTCAAATAAGTGATAAGTTAATTCGCGAAGGTGAAAGGGTAAGCTAATCGAAGAAAATGTGTTCCGTTGAAGTTTGGCAATTTTGGGATAAGTTACAGCTCGAGCTAAAATACACGGTATTTATGGGCTAGTACCATACAAGGTACCACATGGCCACGACAGTAAGGTGTATAAAGTATGTTAAAAAGTAAGTAGTATTTATAGTAAGTTGAGATAATTCTTAATTATGTGGATAATTGGTTAATTATTTGATTAGTGGGGGATTAATAAGTTTATTAAGGAAAATGGCTAAAATTTTGGATAAGCTTTAGTGCATCAACGTGGCTACCACCTATGGTCCATAAAGTGACTCATATATCATGTATAAATGTGTCATATTATAAGAGCATGCAACAAGATTCACTCCTCTTTAGCCTCTTAACGTGATTATAATCACTTTAACACATGCAAACTAATGTTTGCTTACCCCCTTGATATTAGAAGATATAAGCATCGGTTGAGCACAAAATTAAGATCAACTTGACAATAGCCGAAACTGGTGTATTGTCAAAATCGTGTATAATTTCATACAAAGTATACACGTGATTTGATACAATCAAATCTCATACAAGAATAATTTATACTTATCAACATGAGATTTTGCAATTCTAAGGAAGTACGGTGCAATATTTCTCAAGAATATCATATAAAATTTTCCCTACTCTGATCCGTCGTTATGTGTTCTTCGCAAAATATGTGTGTTAGAGAGATTGTCAAGAGAATCGACTAAGGTATGTTATGTCTATCCCTTCTTTCTTTTTGCATGATCTATACGACACAATCGAAACGAGCAAATGCACAATTCCCATAAATGACTCTATTCATATAAGTATCAAAGATGCTATGTTCTTGAATTCCCATATGTCTCATTGTTCTATTGTCTGCTCATGGGTCTCAGAAAAATAAGTATTTGATAAATTTTATCCGAAAGGCATATTGATTTATATGACATTCTGAGAAATCTTATTAACGTATTTCTTATTCATTTCATGCATTTATACATGTGCATTGACCCATGATAGATGGCGTTATATACGTGATGAGTGGTGATTTTACCACTCATTTTAGCCTTTTCTCATTAGATTTTGTATTGTTAAATGATAACTTGAGGTCGTTTTTAGTGTGTAATTGCTCTATTTGCAGGAAAATGATGCCATGAAGTGGTTAAGGTCAAATTGGAGTGAAATTGAGCAAAAAGAGAGTAAAGAAGAGAAAAGAGGGGAGCAATGGCCGAATGCGATCGCATATGCAACATGCGGATCGCATTTTGAGCCCATAAGATCGCATACCGCAACAGAAAGATGAGTCGAGTTTAATGAGTGAAATGCGGTCGAATATGCGATCGCATATCGCAAATGCGGTTCGCATTTGAGCCGCATCACCATCTGATGCCTGAAGCTACATTGTAAATGCGACGCACGAATGCGATCACATATCACTAATGCGGACCGCATATCTCAAATGCGACGACCCTCTGGGACCTAGGGTTTTGATGTGCGACGGAAAGAGTGAAGATGCGAATCGCATCCCTAATATGCGACAGGGATGCGATCGCATATCAGCCCGACATGGGTGTTTTTGTCCTCTTTTCACCAGAATTTTGACCACTATAAAAGGCACATCTTGGCATTCTCTTAGGGATCGATTGGAAACCACTTTTTTACATCTTTTGAACATATTTAGAGCTTTGTAAATATATTTTGAGAAGAGAACAACAAGTTTTGAAGCTAGGGATTTGCACACACACTTGGGTCTTGAAGATTTCACCATTGTGGTTAAGTATTTCTTACCCATTTA